>MU860343.1:0-24840 GCA_033296875.1 Achaetomium macrosporum | reverse complement strand
AGGATAGGAACAAACTGTAATGACCCGAGCCTTGGAAGGACTTATTAGAATAACACTCTGTTGGGAGCTGTTGCGGAGAGAGTGCGATGCCTTGCACAAACGCGCTTAGTCATACTCACGGGTCCCCGTGAAACTTTAAATTCACGGGTACCCGTGAACCTATTGGCTCCTGATGACTAAGAAAGGCTTACTAATGCCGTTCTGACAAAGCAACACGGCCCGAGCTTTCAGCCTTTATCTGTCTTGAACCGGTTAAGCCGAGTTGAGTTGAGACCATTGCAGGGATCAGATTCGCTTAATAATGGCGTTTAAAACCTCGAACCGAGAACGGCATGTTGAAGGAAAGGCGCATCCTGTCGTCACTGAACGCAAATCATCATCCGAACCCCATCCTCACTTGCGATCTTGGCAAGACTACCCTACCTATTATAGCAATTACAAACTCCGCGGAGCAGTTACCCAATCCCTTTCCTTGCGTCTCTCTCTCTCCTCGGAGGCTCCCAATCCCCCGGATGACTTGCTCTGTTTTAGGGGTGCCACAGTAAGAAGCTTGAGGCTCCCATGAATGCACGCCGGCAGCGCGCCGGCAGAGCAACGCTGATCCCGTGCCTTGGCGAAAGGTGCGTGGGTCTGCAAATCCTTTTTAGAAGTGGAGCACTTCTCCGGATGACTCCCACAATGCCGTTCTACGCTCTCCAAGCTGATCACACCAACTTCTCCCACCTGACGAGTTGTAAAGGCACTAAGCTTCCAAAGGTGCCTGGGAGTGAGCGGTAGTTGTCAGATGTGCAGAATGGAGTTGACACGGCATCTACCTAGCATGGCTGTGTCTGCGTCTTTGACTGTCTTGCCATCCCCGTACAGTTAACGCTGCGCCGTTGCGATTGAGACCTGGGAAGACTGGAAGATTCGTCCCGACCAGCTAATTGTTGTCAGTAGGCTCAATCCAACCTTTCGTTTGAAGCTCTGATAAGAAGCTCTCACCGTCTCACGCGTCACGACGGGCAGAGCTTTGCGGGGTGCGGGGCCCCCGGTTGACAGGGCTGGGGTGTCCACCAATTGAGCGATCAGCCCGGAAACGTGAATATTGATGTCTTGTCCAGTTTCCCGGGTCTCGTTGTCCGACACCGGATTCAGGCAGTTTTTGACGGCTTATGAAAGCACGGTGAAAGGCGGTTATTCAAGGCCAGAGGTCGAGATCACTCCGCCAATGCCAGATTGGAGTCCAATTCCATGCAGAACCGAATTTGTAACTAGGAAGCTGACGCTGTTTAGGCATCCGATGATCGGACACAAACCCTTAGTGCACGCCTTTCCTCAGACAAGTGACAACATTGCCAAGCCACAACCTCGAAGGAACCGCGAGTGGGCGAGCCATCAAGGTGGATCCGTAAGAGGATGACCCGTTTTCAGATCGTCCGTTCTGTCTTTGTTCAGTTCGCTAACCACACACCGCCCTGTGTCTATCGCGCAGAGCTTCTTGCTGAGAGAGCCGACTCTTTCCAAGTGCCCAAAACAAAGCAATTGGGCCATGGTGACGGGAGTGCACAGCGATTCCTTATCTCGCTCGCCGAGTACTTGGCCTACGTCGTCACACCACAAATATTGAAAGACCCTCGAGCGTGTGGCTTTGGAAGAAGCCAACCGATGGCCAGACCAGCTCTCGAGGCGTGTTAGCGGGCTTCCACAGCGGGCTTGCAGCGTACAGGGTGCCTTCGCAGGGCCACATCCCGCTCTTTTCAATATACCCTCGTGCCGCATTCGCCAATCAGCAGGGGCTGACATCAGGCGGCCCAGCCAAGCACGCCAAGTCAGCATAGCATCCATCCATGGATCCATGGGTGGAAGAAGGGCGTCCGCGTAATAGTGACGCTCGGCTACCCCATAGACTACTACCGTCCTCGTGTGCTTGTCTCGTTTGGGGTTAATGCATTAAGCTTGCGCCCTGTCGTCTGTCGTGACTCAACCGCCATGTCACTCACAGGGCTGTCCATTAGCTCCAGATAGCTCTTATAAGACAACGATTGTGCCGCCGTGTTGGTTAAGGTGTGGAATATGCTTTGGATCCCTTGATTACCTCCCCAGACACCTTGTCTCGGCCGTGCCTACTACGCCGTTTGCCGACACACTTACACACAGCCTCCACAGACCTGGTTTCACGAGCAGCACAATCACAGCTGAGAAGAGCTGTCTCATATCCGCGTTTAGGTCTAGCTCCTCCCATTTCCCTGGGGATTGTCCCCTGAAACCCAGAACCATGTCTGTACTCTTTCTGGATAGAACACCCGCCGATATGGGGGCACGGACATCGACATCGACATCGGCTTCGTCCTCGCCTTCGGCTTCGACTCCGGCTTCGAGCATCAGCGCCATCAGCCGGGCGTCAAGCTCCAAGAAGACGCCGTTCCCCATGTCAGACATCAGAGTCAACCTGAAAGACCACTACAGCTCCAAGGTCTACACAACCTCGTCGAAGATCACGGGAGACGTGACCATCACAACCAAGCGCGAAGTCCGCTTCGACTCCATCCAGATCCTTCTCCTCGGGCAGACCAAGACGAGCTTCGAGGGCATGGGCGTGCCCCAAGAAGTCTCGCACGTCTTTCTGAAGATGATCATGCCCGTCCCAGAATCGACATACCCCATCCCCAGAGTGCTCGAGTCCGGCCGGACGTACACCATCCCCTTCAACTTCGTCATTCCAAGGCAGCTTACCATCAACGCATGCAACCACGAGGTCTCGGACCAGCTCCAAGAGCACCACGTGCTCCTCCCACCCAGCGTGGGGGGCTGGCAACGGGACGACATGGCCCCCAAGATGGCGAAAGTCGAGTACACGGTCAAGGCGCGAGTCCTCCGCGACGACGGCGTCTCCAGTAAGAAGATCCGCATCATGGAGGCCAGCGAGCCCATCCAGGTGCTCCCCGCGACGCCGCAGCAACCGCCGCTCGACATCACCGACAAGGACAAGCTCTACCGCATGTCCAAGACCAAGATCCTCCGCCGGAACCTCCTCTCGACCAAGCTGGGCCGCCTGACAGCCGAGGCCGTCCAGCCCAGCCCAGCCGTCCTTTCTCCGGATGGTCGCCGCGTGATGTCCCACCCGATGGCCCACATCAAGCTGACCTTCGAGCCCGACTCGCCGCGCACGCTCCCGCCGACCATCACGTCCGTCTCGGCCAAGCTCACCTCGCACACCTACTTCTCCTCGGGCACCATCTCGTCGTTCCCCAACATCGGCGAGTGGAACCTACCCTACCTACTCGACCGCCGCGGCCAGTTCTTCAGCTCGGTCCCGCTCCCCGCCGTGACGCTCGCTGAGCAGCCCGCGTGGACGCCCACGACCTCCTCACCGCCCATCACCCGCCGCGACTCCGGGTACTGCAGCAGCAGCAGCGACGAGGCCGTGACAACCAGCAGGAGCAGCAGGAGCAGTAGCGAATCCATCCTAAAACTCCCCGTTAGTCCAAGCGACAGGAAAAGGGAAAAACAAAAGAAGAAGCGCAACAGCACCGACTCAACCACCCTGACCCCCCAACCACAAACACACACAACCACCCTCCAAATCCCGCTCTCCCTGCCCACCGACAAGAAGACCTTCGTCCCGACCTTCCACTCCTGCCTCGCCAGCCGCGTCTACACCGTCCAGCTGACCATGCACACCAGCACGCGAGGCGCGAGCAACACCGTGTCCCTCGTCGTGCCGCTGCAGATCGCCGTCGAGGGCTTCACGGGCGAGGCGCTGTGCGGGTGTAGCTGCGGCAGCCTGCGGGCGCTGCCCAGTTTCGAGGAGGCCGAGGCTGATGCACACTTAAGGCCGAGGGTGTTGCAGGTGCCTGCGGAAGGGTTGTCTTGCGGGGATGGGGGTGGTGCAAGGCAGGGGATGGCGAGTTGGATGATGGCGCCTGGGAGTGTGCCGCCGCCTGTGGTGCCGCTGGGGGATAACAATAATAATAATATCTGGATGCAGATGCAGATGGCGCCGGTGGGGGAGGAGAGGCCGCCTGAGTATGGCGAGCCGGGGTATCGGAGGAGGATCGATTAGTTTCTTTTTTAGCTGGTTTATCATAGTGCTGTTGGGTGGATGGATGTCGTGATGAGGGTAATGTTTATGATATATTCGGTTTGACTTTTTGGAGTTCAGTTTGTATCTGGTTTCAGTTTGGGTTTGGATAGTAGTATTTACCAGCTACTATAATGGAGGGACGAAAATGGGGCACATCAGAAGGGATTAGGATATGGCTGCAGTAAAAAAGGAACGGTATAGAATGGGATGTCAATGGATACCTGAGTAGTAATGCTAGCTTTATTTAGTTTCTTCCATCAATACTTGTTTGTACTAATTCTTCATCGAGTTGAGCTTGAATATAGGTCATGCTCTAGGAGGATATGTGATAGGCTGAGACGATGACCTCCTACGGAGACATGAGCCAGGCTGGATCATGCGTTTTTTGCCTTTTTCTCACCATATCGTAAGTAAGGCTTGAATATACACTATATAGTGCACTACCCTAAGTTATTTGCCAGATATAGGACAGTTCTAGAAGAGTCGGGTCTATATACGGAGGTTAGGGCTAAAAGTGTTTCTCATACCAACGAGTCACTACTTAATAAGGACAGTGTAATGTCACGAATTCATCAACGAAGGGTCCCATGGCAGAAGACCACATGCGGGGCGCAGGGACGTCCCGAGCCAATCACTCGGAACCACAGGACAGACCAGTCAGGACAGGACAAACGTGCTATGGTGCCAAGGCTACTGAGCACTCTGCAGCATGCAAGATGCTCAGAGGACATAGCACGCTGAGCACGGCACACACGCAGGGAATCATGGAAGTATATAGTCACTCGTCAGGAGGAGCTCTGGAAGCTCCTCAGTGAGCAATACAAGCAGTAGCCTTTACTGTGCAGACATTGCAGCCAGCATTGTTGTGAACCTTTTGGCTTCACCGAACCATCACCCCTTGTGTTACTACCTTCAACCGGATTGTCCTTCTCAGAGGATAGGGGCTCCCAGGGTTCGTCACATGTAACTATCTCAGCATGAGCTTTCGAATACTATATTTCCCATTCGCTAGAAGTGCAACCAACAGGCCATTGTCCGCGGATAGATAGCGATCAGAGCGCTAAGATCTTAGCAGCCTCCCACTGAACTTTCAGCATATGCTGATAAAGTAGTATAACTACTGTGACGTAATTATAGACCGTGTCCAAATCTGGGAGGGAAATACTTTTGGCCCTAATAACCTCCGTAATTTACCTATATTATACAGGTATCCGGTATAATACCTTAGCATCAAAAGGACTAGGGTCTTGGTGCATGTGTAAGTGACAAGAGCAAATGCACAACAAGGTCGATGAATCACCCTGCGATGACGAAATATTGATAAGTGCAGCTATAGAACAGAGTAACGCATGACTCGATTGTCATTAGGTTCTTACTCGTCAAAACACCCCCAGGTGATTCCGCATCCTAAGTCGTTCTCATGAAAAAATGCGGTCATGCATGCTGCGGGGTTCGGGCTCAAATGAATTGACGATTCGGCTACTTACATATTGCTATAGGCTAAGTTAGCACGCGTCTTAACTCTGAAGACAGCTTCCCATCCTCCCGCTGGCGTGTATCCCGGCACCGCCCTTCGTTTACTATCGTTCAGGTACAAACTACCTAGTAATTTCTTTCCCTTTTGGCTTTACGATACCCCTCTGCTGTGCCGCTTCCTGAGCATTCACTGCCGATTACACACTTTTTTTTCCCCAGCAAGAACCGGCAAACCAGGCCTCGAATCCATCCTCCGGACCTAAGGTACCTATATCGACCCGAGATTCGCAACGACCTTCAGTCGATCTCGAAACACCTCTCGATCCGGTCCCATTGCATCGATACAATGCCCCATCCAACCACCGCACCACCCTAGCCGGAGAACCGAAAGGAGGGGGGGAGACCAGACCAGACCAGTGCAACACAACACAACACAAAACAAAAACCAAACACACCCCATTATCAGAAAGAAAATCCGCACAATGAAACCACCCGTCCCCACCCTCACCCTCCCCCTGCACCTCCTCCTCCTCCTCCTCGTGCTCCACTCCCCCGCATGCGCCTTCTACATCCCAGGCTGGTCCATCCGCTCCTACACCTTCGGCCAGCCGCTCCCCTTACTCGCCAACAAAGTCTACTCGGACCGCACGCAGCTGCAGTACGCGTACTACGACCTGCCCTTCGTGTGCCCGCCCACCGGCCGGCACCGGCGCCGCATCGCCGGCGCGGGCCTGCTCAGCAGCGGGCAGAGCGCGCCGCTTAATTTGGGGGAGGTGCTGCGCGGCGACCGGATTGTTGTGTCTGATGTCGGGTTGATTATAGGGAAGGATGTGCCGTGTGCGATGCTGTGTGAGAAGGAAGTTGTTGGGGTGTGCGGGGAATAGAGAGGGCGAGGGAGATGGTTGCGGAGGGGTATCGCGTCGGGTGGATCGTGGATAACCTGCCCGGGGCGACCAGCTTTGTCACGGTGGATAAGACGAGGAAGTATTATGCCGGCGGATTCAAGTTGGGGAGTGTGGAGGATGATGATGACGCGGGAACGGGTGTGGGTAGGAAGAGGTACTATCTGAATAATCATCATACCATCATTATCAGGTACCGGAAGGCTCCGGGGAAGGCGGGGGAGACGGGCGGGAAGGCGGTGGTTGGGTTTGAGGTGTACCCGACGAGCATCGGGCCTCGGGAGGCGAGGGGCGAGGACGGGTGTCCAGTGGAGTTGGGGAAGATGCAGGAGGGGTTTGAGCTGCTTGTGCCGCCGCGGAATAGGAGCACGACTAGTACTCGGGCAGGGTTGCAGGGAGAGGAGCAGGATGGAGTGGGGGATGACGACGTCAAGGTTACCATCCCGTACACGTACTCGGTCTACTTCCGGGAGGACAACTCGATCGAGTGGAACCACCGGTGGGATCTTTACTTTGTCAACCAGGAGGAGGGCGCCCGGGTGCACTGGATGGCCATCCTCAACTCGCTCATCATCTGCGGGCTGCTTACCGCCGTAGTGCTTACTATTCTGACGAGGACGGTTAGGTCTGACATCCATGGATATAAGCAGGGAATGGCTGAGGGTGGCAAGCTGCGAAAACGCAAGGATGGGATCGGACAGCGGATGCCGATTGAGAAGACGGCCGGGCTTCTGGACCAACCGGGAGACACGGAGAAAGAGGGCGACTTGTCGGACGATGAGGCGCTCGAGGATGTCGCGGGCTGGAAGGTGCTCAACGGTGACGTCTTCAGGCCGCCTAGACACGGCCATCTCCTCGCGCCGCTGGTTGGATCGGGCATGCAGCTGCTGTTCATGGCCGTCGGCCTGATCCTCCTCAGCGCGATGGGCGTGCTGAACCCCAGCTTCCGGGGCGGCTTCATCAGCTTCGGCGTGGGGCTGTTCGTCTTTGCCGGCCTCTTCTCGGGCTACTTCTCGGCGCGCGTGTACAAGACCTTCGGCGGACGCGACTGGCGGAGGAACACGATGGTCACGGCCGTGCTTTTCCCCGGGCTGCTCTTCGCCGTCGTCTTCGTCCTCAACCTGTTCGTCTGGGCGCCAGGCTTCCAGCACGGCGATCCCCTTCGGCACATTGGTCGCCATGGTGGCCCTCTGGCTGGGCATCCAGGCTCCGCTCGTCTCCGTGGGATCGCGGTACGGTTTCCTCAAGGCCGGCAGCTGGGAGCACCCCACCAAGACAAGCGCCATCCCGCGGCAGATCCCCTTCGCCGTCATCTTCATCGAGCTGCTCTTTGTGTTCCAGTCGGTGTGGCAGGACAAGGGCGGCTACTACTACGTCTTTGGCTTCCTGGCGGTGGTGTCGACGATTCTGCTTGTCACCGTCGCCGAGGTGACGGTTGTCACCATCTACCTGCAGCTCTGTTCTGAGAACTACCACTGGCGGTGGCAGAGCTTCTTGATCGGCGGCGGCAGCGCCGTGTGGGTGTTTCTGTACTGCGTGTGGTACTATTCCACGAAGTTGCACATCACGGGCGTGCTGAGCAGCATGCTCTCCTTCGCCTACGGCTTCATGGCGTGCTGCATGTACGGGCTCCTGACGGGCACGGTGGGCTTCTTGACGGCGTACGCGTTTGTGCGGAGGATATACGGGTGAGTTTGAGTTCTCGGGAGAGTTTGCTGATCGCGAGTTGGAGCTGACGTGTTGTCCAGAGCCATCAAGGTCGACTAGCGCCGTCTCTAGCCGAAGGGACTTTTGCTTGTATATACCTTTTGGTGCAGCATTGGACTCGGGAATGAAGCGCGGCGTTTGGGGTTGATTTAGGATTCGAGGTGTATAATAGACGATGCGGTGACAGCGACATGATGACGCGGTTGCGTAAGGCGTAGAGTCCATACCGTTTATAATGCATGAGATAAGGGAGGCCGAGGGCGGACCTTGATGGACAGTTCGATCCACGGAAACGAGCACATTCATAGGGCCCTCATATGAGCTGCTACCTAGCACTATCTGATCAACACCCGAATTGGATTTTTCCATCTGATATTTTGGGGGGGTACTACGATAGGGTTAGGGTTCAACATACTCCAACCATTTCTCGCATAGTGACCTCAACTTGCCACTTCCTTTGAGCAACGCCCAACCGTTGATTCGGCAGGATGGCACCACCCTTTCTCTCACACATCAATTTCCCAGTCAACTGATGCCATACAGCGTACCTTAAATGATGGACTCTCCCGGTTCACCCTGAAGCGACAGCAAATCAACACAGGGGATCACAGTGCACTTTCATCCTTACCTACCCACCTACTTCACCTCGCCACCTCAACTCGGACCCTCCTTCACCCTCCCCCATAAAATCACAAACATGCTCTCCCGCATTTCCCACCTCCTAACCAACCTCCTCCAAACCCTCCACCTCCGCCGCCGCTCCCATTGGGAGCCGCCCACGCCACTCGACTGGCTGCTGACCTCCCCGCTGCAATGGCTCATCTCGCTCGCGTACCGGCACCTCCTGCTCCCGCTGCGCGGCCGGCCCTTCCGCCCGCCGCGGGGCAAGCGGCCCATACGCGTCGTCTGCCTGTCGGATACGCACGGCCTGACCATCCCCGCCGACAAGATCCCCGCGGGGGACCTGCTGATCCATTGCGGGGATCTGACGGTGCATGGCACGGTGACGGAGATACAGGCACAGGTGGACTGGCTGAAGGGGTTGAGCCATCGGTGGAAGGTTGTCGTGGGCGGGAATCATGATTCTTGGTTGGATGCGAGTGTCAGGGCGGGGATGAGCGGCCAGGAGGGGAAGGATACTAGGATGGGAGAGGTGGATTTTACCGGGGTGGAGTACCTCTGTGATAAAGGGGTTGAGCTGGAGTTTGAGGGGGGCAGGAGGCTGAATGTGTACGGCTGGGGGGCGGTGCCTTGGTGTGGGGAGGGGTTCGCGTGAGTTTTTTGTTGTTTTTTTTTTTTTTTCCCTGTGCCGATCGTTCATGAATCGGAGAGTTTGGGGATGGCTGATTTTGATGGGGGCAGGTTCCAGTATGAGAGGGAGAAGCATCCGTGGAAGGGCAGGATACCCGACGAGACGGATGTTTTGGTGACGCATACGCCGCCGGTAGGTATTCCCCGCGTGTTCACACTACATGTAATGATAGATTGGCTAACGATCGCTAGCGCCACCACCTCGACCTCGGAGTCGGCTGTGCCGGCCTCCTCGACGAGATCTGGCGGGTGAAGCCGAGACTGCACGTCTTCGGCCATGTGCACTGGGGCCACGGCAAGGAGGCCGTCTACTACGACGAGTGCCAGCGAGCGTATGAGTCGCTCATGTCAAGGCCCGGGAGGGGCTTCTTCTATGATTTAATACCCAGTGCCCGGTGGGTGGACGCGTTCAACGTGCTCTACCACGGCGTTAACAGCATCCTGTGGAAATGGATCATGCTTGGGCCGGGCACGAATTACGGTGGCCTTATGGCCAATGCGTCCGTCATGTATGGGAATACAGGGAAGCTGTGGAATCCGGTGACGGTTGTGGATTTGTAGACCGGCTTTGAGCTCAAAGCGAGCCGAAAGATGTACGGCGCGAGCCAGTGAGACGTGTACATTACGTTATTAAAGCGATGTGCCTATAGCTCGGAATTATGCTTTCTTATACCATCCAGCTTTCTTACTCCATCCAGGATCCCGGTCATGCAGAACCCATTTTCGCAATGTAACGCCATGTTGATATCAAAGCCCATCCCTCTCAACCCTTGCTACTTTAAAATACAGCCCAAATACAAAGACTTCAGACCATGATCCGTCTTAGCCCCTCGGTCCCGCCTAAGACACGCCTCCCGGTGACGGCGCATCTGCCCTCGCCGCTTTCCCACTTCCCAACCCTTGTAGCCATGAACTTCTCTTGCCTCGGGTGTGTCCCAGTAAGCCACTTATGGATGCAGGTGTAGCAGTAGACGATTCCCGTTTGACACGCCGTGGCAGTGGTGATCTCGCCTTCGCATATAGGACATTGTTCCGAGTCTTCTGGCGCGGGGACCGTATAGATGGGTAAAAGCGACGACGCTGCAATCGGCGCCTTCGCTGCTGCCCGCCTCTCCTTTTCCTCTTCATCCAACTTCTCCTCCTCCTCCTCCTCAAGCGCGCCCTTCTCCTCCTTTTCTTGCGCCTTCTTCGGGCCGTCCGGCAGCCCCGCCACCACCGGCGGCGGCAGGTCCAAACTCTCCGCCGCCTTCCTCGACAGCTGCTTCGCAAAGTCTGACGCATACCACCACTCCAGGAACTTGAGCGCGAATATGCTCGTCGGCAGCACGAGCGACAACCCGCCCAGCAACCGCGCCCCAATTGTCCTCCTCGCTCCACGCTTCGCCACCTTCTCCTCCAGCGCCTCGATCGCCCGGTAATCCGCCGCATTCATCCTCCTGACTCGCGTCCCAATCAGCCACAGAAACGGGCTGTGATACTTGGAGTTGTCGAACAGATATGCGAGGTTGAACGCCAGCAGCGCAAAGTAATACGCGGCATTGACGCTGGGATACACATTCCGCAGAAACCACCTCGCCCAGTACACGAGCCGCTCCCGCCACCCGGCCCCGGCACCCGGCCGCCGATTGTACGCCGCGCCCAGCATCGCCCGCGGCGCATCCACCTCGTACGCCTCGTCAAGCTTCCTCTTCAGATATGGCACGCCCACGATCACCGCCAGGTTCCGCCACACATCGGCGCGGCTCAGCCGCAGCGCGTCGCGCACCGCGCCCGGGGCGGCGGCCGACGCGCGCGGGATCTCGGCGGCGAGCGCCTTCTCGCGCTTCAGGCCGTAGAAGTGCTCGGTGAAGGAGCCGCCGCGGGTGCGCAGGTAGTGGCGCTCGACGACGAGGGCGAGCAGCGCGTAGAGCTCGTCGAACGAGTTGAGGATGCGCAGGAGGTGCCGCGGGTACCGGTGGGTGAGCACGGTCAGCAGGTAGCGCAGGGTTGGTGGCAGCAGGGAGGAGAGTTGCTGTTCCGAGAGCAGCTCGAAGAGGGACGGCTTGCCTTCGTCGAAGGTGTGCCGCGAGGCGAGCATGAACTCCATGGTTGGGTTTTTGGCGTTGTGGGGTTTATTTTATCGGGGCATTGGGATTGCCGCTGCAGATGTTCCGGGTTGGAATTGGTAGAAGGCTGAAGGGAAGCAGCTGAAGATTGAAGGTGATGATGCGCCAGTTGCGACTACCAATCGATAAGAAAGAGCAGGGGTGGTGCTGCCGATGCCGAGGCACGTCCATCACCCCGGAATTTGGGCTGACAGGGGTTAGATGGCACGCGGGGCACGGCTCCACAGCGGCAACCCCTATGAGCCAGGGGCTGCTTCCACAAACAGAAGAAGGATACATGGATGCATGGATTCATAGAGGCTGCATCCAGTTGAATGGACTTGTGAGAGGGGTTCAAACGTTGTTCTCTGAGGTTGCACATTCAGGTAAGCGAAGGATTCTTACCCACATTCATATGGGGCAGTGCATTGATGGGACACGCAGCAACTGGACTTATGCTGGTATATAATACCTAAACCGACACACATTGATACACATCTATTCTCACATATTCACCCGATTTCCAGATACAGCAACATGTCTCAACCACCAACCAAGCCGCAGAAACAGGCTTCCGCCTTCCTCCAACTCACCGGCGAGGAACGCGTCCGCGAGCTGATCAGCCAATTCGCCGAGGATGCTGCTCGTCCCGTCTCCGAAGAGAATGCAGGTCAATTTCATAGTCCTGTGTACTTCCATCAAGTGAATCCCAGTACCTTAGATGATAAACTAACATTGGCCATTCTATGCCTTTACAACAGGAACCTGAATGGACACAGCGGCTCTTCCCCTCCCTGGCCCTGCACACCGTCTCGGCAGATCCCGCCCGGCCCTCGGTGACATTCAGTTTCACGGTGCAACCGCAGCACTGCAACCGCCTCAACAACCTCCGTACATAACTTTCCCCTTTCCATTCCGTCCCCTCACCCTAAAGAAACCAAACTTGAGTCATTACCTAACACACCCGGTCATCTACAGACGGCGGCTGCACAGCATCCCTCTTCGACTTCTGCACCTCGACCCCGCTAGCCCTAGTCTCCCGCCCTGGCTACTGGTCCTATCTCGGCGTAAGCCGGACGCTGAACACCACCTACCTGCGGCCGGCGCCCGTGGGCACTACCGTGTTGATCGAATGGTATGTACGACGAAAACTGAATTGTTTGATGAATCGAAATGAGGAAACTAAAACTGACAATCACACCTTCCCCTGTGACCACCCACAGCGATATCGTGCAGATAGGACAGCGGCTGTGCGCACTCCGTGGCACGATGCGGCGGGCGAGTGATGGTGTCGTACTGGCGACCTGCGAGCACGGCAAGGTCAATACTGATCCGGCTGTTGCGAGCAAGGTTTGATGTCGCGGGAGAAGGAAGGGCCGTTGACATTTTTCGGGGGCCGGGTCGTTTGCAGAGTTTGGAGGTCTCCAAGGCCTGTCCATAGACGATAGATGGATGTGGTGGCTGGTTGATTTATTTTCTGCTGGGTTGTCGTGGTCTAAGTCAGCTTATATTATATGCCTCTGAGACCTTTAAACAGCGGGTTATATCGGCCGGGTGCGGTAGATCAAGTGGACGACAGTGGACGCGATTGAACAATGGATGCGGTGGTAGAAAGCGAGATTCACCGATTTAGCATGCAACCGAGGTGAGTACAGTGCCGGCACTTCCCTCCCCTGTATCTCGCTTCTCCTCTGGGTCGCACAGCAACTAGGCCACGTGGTCGCTATCGTCCTCCTCCTCATCATGGTCCTCATCCTCATCCTCATCTTCTAAATAGTCCTCTGCATCCTCCTCATCCTCATCCGCATTCAGCATGTCCTCCTCATCAATATAAAACAAGGTGTCGCCAAATTCATCCTCCAGTGCGTCTCCATCGGCCCAACTCCCAAAGGGGTCCAGGCCATTCAGACCATACTCATCGTCTGAACGTCCATACGTATCATCGGCTACTACACACCACCAACGTGTCAGCATCGCGCGAACACCCACAAACAAGAAAGCACAACAACCTACTCAGCGGGAAGAGATCCTCCAGCAGCACCTGCTGAGTGTCTTCGCCCGAGAACTCGCGGTCCGATATCTTCCAGAAGGCCGTCGGCCCGCACGGCCCCTGCGGGTTGTAGTCCCTGAGGAAATGTCCAGTTAGCAAACACACAAGACCAAACACCCTACCGGCAAATGTGGCCTGGGAAAGCAAGAAAGCACGACATACTTGTCAAACCAATTCCCCACAACGCCCCTAGCCGACCTGATCCCGCCAAGCTGGACACCCTCACTCTTCCACCTCTCCTCGCCATCGAAGATGGAAACCGACGTCCACCGGACCTCCCCGTCGGGCGTCATGCGCACGGTACCGCGGAGGTCCGAATCGGCGTTCTCGCCCCACGACCCGTCCAGCGCCCGCGAGAAGCCATCGAAGTGCACCACCGGATAGTCGGGGTGGTCGAGGGCGCCGGCGGGCTCGATCTTGGTTACACGGATGCGCATCAGGATCAGCCTGGTCGCCTGGCTGGCATCGAGCGGCGCGCGGGGGAGGTTATCCGGGGCGCGATCGACGATGGGGAAGTTGAAACTGAAGAAATCACTGTAGTCTGGAGCTGTCGTGTCAGCATTCTCATACCGCCCCCTTTGGACGTAAATGAAACTCACCCAGGAAAGAAACGGCCCTCAGCCAGCTCCCATTGACGCCGTACGGGTCCTTCCGATCCAGCTCCCTCATCTCCTTCTCCTTGCTCTGTTCCTTGTCCCTCGACCAGGGGATGTAACTCCCACCCCAGACGCCGGCAAACGGCATGCCCCACAGATTCCAAAAGATCGGAAACCGCTCCAGGCCTTTGGACCGAATATTCGTCCCGAGCACGAGCAGAATGGCCTCCACCTTCTCCCAATCGACCCGCAGCCCAGGATGGTCGGCATCCGCCTCCATGAACGGGCCCCACTTGTTCCTGAGCGTGTACTCCCGCAGATCATACACCTTAGAACACGCGAGCGAATACGCCCCGCCGCCCTGCCGCGCCCGCCGCAGCGCCCGCTTCCTGCCCTCGGCGTCCGTCTTCCCGGGCGTCGCCCCGTCCTCGAACCCGAGGCCCCACCCGTAGAGACAGTGCAGCTTGGCACTCATCTGGTACGTCTCTGCCTCGCTCGCCCGCCGCGGCTTCGGCACCCGCCGCCCCGTCTCGGAGCGAGTGCGCCGCCTTTGAGGGAGGTGCCTGGGCGGCGGCACCGCCCACGAGGAATCAGGGCCCTCGTCGCCGTCGTCGTGCCCGGACCCGCCGGCGGCGTCCTCGCCTGAGTCGGAGCCGCCGCCGCCGCCGCCGTCATATGGCGGGGAGCGGGGCCAGTGCTGTTGGTGGGCCGGTAGCGGCCCGTCGCAGCCGTCTATCATCAATCCGCGGCCGAGCTCGTAGAGGTAGGAGCGCGAGAGGAAGTTGGCGCGGGCGCGCGGCTGGTCGAAGAGGCGCGTGAGGAAGGCAGTGTTGCGGGAGACAGGGAAGGTCTGCGCGCGGGATTGGCGCAGGGTGGTGGTGGGTTGGCTTGGGCTGGAGGTGGAACTGGCGGCGCCGCTTGCCTTGGTGCTGGCGGTGCTAGTTGGCGGAGGTGAAGTCACCGTGGTGGCGTGGTTGAGCAGGCGGGTGACGGTACGGTAGACAAAGGGGAGGTGGGTTCGTATGTCCCTGTCATGTGTACTATCTCTGGGAGAGCAGAGTTTCTTAAGCATGACCATGTCGTGGAGCTCTTGCTCAAAGTCAAGGTCTTTGGTTGGGGGTTCGTCCTGAAAAATGTTAGCCATGTGTCTGAAGGGCGGGCATAATGCCATAAAGGTCTAGACTATACCATGATTCGCAGGTAGATTGCCCGGCAGAGGGCGTTGTTGCCCTTGATAAAGTCGCTCAGATACCGGCACGTCAGAGATATCCTGGCCAGGTCTTCAGGATCGACGTAGCCGAGGATGGCGTGGAGAATCTCGGGCGGGAGGTGCGTCAAGGCTGCCGCCATGTTGACAAGCGAGACTTGACCGACTTGTTACGTCGAGTTGGTAAGGGTTCGGTTGCAAGTCAAACCAGGGTTGACAGGTCAATCAATATGGCAAGCGAGGCGAGGATTCCGGAGAACGCGGAGGACCCTGAGTGTGAGGAAAGAGGCAGTTAAGTACCTTTAGGTTTGCACGACCAGAATGAGTTCAGATCTCTGGCTGGTGGGGCTCCCGTGGCTGCTGAGCAAGAAGAATGAAGGGTTATGAGGCCTTCTGCCCGTCCGATCTGTTGGACAAGGAGAATGAACGTGAACAATTTCCTTTGCAGGCGGTGGTCGAGGTGGATATGGAAGAGCAATAAGTAAGATGGAAGTTGCCGAGAAGGGATTCTTATCTCCACACTCAAGTCCGAACGTGGGCCACTGGGAAGGCGCTGTTCATCCCGCAGCCTCAGGCATCACCCCGCACCACCACTCGGTATGTCATCAACCTCCGTGGACAATCTCCGAGTTCCTCCCACCCGGCGCTTCTCCATCTCAAAGGACTCCAGAGACACAGTGAGCGTTAATGATTGCTCAAACGGCCACTAATCCTTGCAGCTGCTGATTGAGGTTGCAGCAAGACACTGCTACAGTAACATGCATATCAAACCGATCTCCAATGGCTCAGGATTGATCCCTGTTCCTCACACTCTACGAACATATCCCAACAGGTATCATTCATGTACTTGGAAACAGTAGCAAAAAAGGGGGTATAGGTAAGATCACAAAAGGAAGCAAAAAAGAAGCGTTCTCAAAACAACGCCCGCCCGCTAGAATGAAGAATGCCGTCCGCCCAATGTTGTTCTCGCTCAACTCATGCCTCGCCTTCCCAGGTATAAAATCTTTTTGTTGGGAATCGGCCAACTTTCCCACCACATACTCGCGAAAAATCAGATGACTCCCCGCCCCCCTTTATCCAGTGTACAGCAGTAACATCAGGTACCTTAGTTAAACCAGGCGGTCAACTCCCATCAGTACCCAAGAGTATACACCTACACCACATTTTGTCCCGCATTCAGAAGAATACAATTATTCATCAGCGTGGCGCCCTCGTGCAGCAGCTCCCACCTCGAGTCCCCGAATGTGTCCTTGAGCACCATCAGCACCGGCGTATTGTGGCTGATGCCCTTCATCGACTTGAGCTCCTCGGGCGACGATACATTGCCGTACTTGATTAGGTATTCGCGCATCAACCGCACCTTGTCCTGCTGCGTTGTCGGCATTGGGATCGTCGGGCTGGGGCCCTCGAGCGCGAACCCGTAGCACCAGACCACGAGCGCCGCGAAGTAGAGCACCCAGGGCCGGTTGAGCAGCACGTCGTCCCGCGCCGAGTACAGTTCCTCGTGCCGCCCGTACCCGCCGTTCGAGCCCGGTGTTCGCACGGTGTCCGGGAGCATGACCGACTGGAGGAACTTGAGCGCGTAGTACGTCGCATCGCGGGCCTTTGCTGACGGCGCCCAGATGTCCTTCATCCGCCGCTGCGCACTGTTGAGGTCCTGAGGCCCGATCGCCCGGCCCAGCAATCTCTTCGCCCTCGCGAAGATCTGGCAGTCCACGATATCCACGTGCATGGCCATGTGCGCCAGGTGATGCAGCACGATCCGGCTCTCAAACACCACATCGGCCTCGTTGCGGTTGGTCGGGTCGTAGTTGTAGGGATCCGCCGAGACGTCGCCGCGTCGGAGCAATGTCTTGTCAAAGTCGCTCTTCCACGAGTCAAAAGCTCTGGTCAGTGTACTCCGCCACTTATCCCGCCCGCCAAGAGCCTGGGAGACTCCGCCGCCCAGGGAGTTGATTTGGAGGTCGCGCTGGTTCATGTGCCAACTCACACTGAGGAGGCCGGCCATAAGGATCGTGCGCCCGAATGAGTTTGTCTGCACTTCCTGGTTGCTAAGCGTCCGCTTGAGCCCCTCGAGGAACGAGATGGCCTTGTTTCCCACCGACATGAGGTTGGACTCGATCCTTGCCACCTCTGAGCCACTCGTGGCTTTCCACAGCTTGTCATCACAGGGTAAGGGCAAGCGCATCTCGTGAGCAACCATGACGGTCGAGTGGCCGAACATGGTGGCGTGGATGGAATCGATGACGAACGCCGCAAACGCAGCCCGCCGTGTCGCCTCGTTGGTGACCCAATGGTTCCACCATTCCTCGGGGGTATGAGCGACACCAGATGTCGACGAGTGCCTGGAGCCGTTTGCCTTGTCGTCTGTCCTGGGGTTCGGCGGTGAGTCGAGGGCTGATTTTCCGATCAACGCCCTTCCGCGGCGCATGAGCGTGATCGTCGTAGCGTGGTGGATATGGGCCCGCTCATGGAGTTCTCTCGTCGAGTACATCTTCTCATACAATTCGAGGAGCAACAGCGTCTGGAATACCCATAGTTTGGCGGGCGGCCTGCAGTTAGGATCTTGGAACATCTCCCACCTAAGATGCCATGCCAAGAAGTTGGAGAGTTGCGCGCCCGCCTTTGTGACTTTCTGCCCATACGCCTTGTCCAGGCACGCGGCTCCAATAGTCATCATGGCGATCAGCAACAGATTCGGCGTCTTGTCTGGCGAAAAGGTCGGCTTGTGAAGGATAGGCACTTGGTCGCTAAAATGGATCCAATACGACCCAATGTACGCCTGCATCATCTTGCGACTCAGGATGTGATTGTCATCATTGCGGTCACCCTCGAGGATGGTCTCCCGCTGCCGCTCGACGGGCGCGTGGCCATTTTCGTGAAATCTTTCCTTAATGAGCTCGAATATCTCGGCGCTCTTCTCCTCGGAGATGACCGATTCGGGAAGATCCTGGTCGAGGAGGTTGGTGACAGACATCACCTGCTGTGGCCCGGCCGAAGCTGGGAAATAGCCCAGTTGGCTGGGATCGTTATAGTAGGGCATGTTATACTGGTTCGACATATCTGCGTAGCTGTGGCAGGGTCAGTCCGAAACATCGCATACATCCAGATCTCGTGTAGCGAGACGACTCACCTGTAGCCCTGAATCGGAACCCCAGTCATGGGTGAGTTCTCGCCATGGGTGTTGAAGAGATACGCCACGAAGTCCTCGGGAATTGCAACATAGGGTGACTTATTGAGGATGCTGTCACTCCCAAAAACGGGCATCGTCTGTTGCATGCCCATCTGGTCTAAGAGCATCATCTCACCAGACGCCTGAGGTTGCTGATCGTTGTACTCGGCCGACGTCGAGGGCGGATAGGGTTGCTGCTCATCACGGGCTACTGTCCCAGCCGACGACGTCGCGAAATCCGATGGCGGAAGGCTGAAAGGGGGAAAATTCTGAGGCGGGACATACGGCATCGCGTTGGCCGACTGGGGCGTATTTGTTGGCTGGCTGTGGTAGCCAGGCTGCGTCGAGATGGGAGATAATACCCCATAAGGGCCAACATTGGTCTGAATCGATGGTCGCCGCGGACCGGGTGGGGAGTGGTGCGGTGGCCGTTGGGCGATGTGGGTGTAGTTCGGATCATGATGCATGTAGTCGACGCCGTTGGGCGCCCCGTTCGCGTAAGTGGCTGGTGGTGTGTTGGTCATCGGGGTGTAGGGGCTTCCCATAGCATCCTTGGGAGAATGATATTGGATGGACATTGACCGCCCCTTGGTGTATGCAGTCCCTGGCCGGTTGACTTCCGGAGAGGCGGAACCAGGCGGTGGGAAGGGTGGTCTGTTGTCTGTTACTGGCGATGACTGGCTCATCATTGAGTCTTTACGATTTAGCGCTGAACCCTTGGCGGTATGGCGATCCTTGTGCCGGTTACATAGGTCCAGTCGGACAAATGTCCTCTGGCAGTCACCGATCCCGCACTTGTAAACCTGCTTTGGGTTGTGGTTCAGCTGGTGGCGGTAGCTTGCACCATGTTAGCAGCCTCGAGCACGGTCCGTTGCTTGCAGGGACATACAGATGCTCCGCCCTAGAGTAGCTCTTGCCGCAGCCTTTCTCGGGACACTCAAACTTCTTGTCCAGTCCCTTGCGGCTCCGCCTCCGCTTCCGGGCAGGCCCCTCCGAGTTGGAAGAGTGCGCGGCATCACCTCCACCTTCTCCATCATCAGCATCGTCCAGGTCAAGGCCTTCTACATCCTTATCGTCGGATCCGCTGCGCGGGCGGCCTCGCTCATGCTCGGATTCCTGCTTGACATTGTCCGGAGAGGGCGACTCTTGAGGTGGCGGCATGGTTTGTCCGGATCGAGTAGCAGGGACCGACGCTTTGATTTCACTTGGTTGAGAAGTGAGAACCGATGCCATGCTCGGACCAGTTACCCCATGGGCAATCACCGGCAATGGCTAGGTGGTTGCACAATCCAGGTGACACCGGCTCGTGACCGTAGTCTCCCGGGAAGGTTTTTGAGGTTACGCTGTGGCTCTGCACTGGAATTCTCCGGTGCAGAAGCTGGCGAATCGGGACGGACCGGTGGCAGGCCAGTCAAGATGGAGGCTCTGCTCCAGGTCTCAAATGCAGCGGCGGTTTGGCGATGTGGGATGAGGATTGACACAGTATCCTGAAGCGCAACGGGCGGAAGGGGCGACTGGCTAGGCCACACCAGAAATGATACTCGTGTCGGAATCGGTCTCGACCTCACCAGATGAAATTTCGGATGGGCTCAGGGTATCATGGCTGGCAAACCCGGCACAGCATGCTGCAGGTATGCAAGTCGGAGACGGGATGATCCGATGTTTGCCTAGACCGGCGTCCCGATAACCTGGACGGAAGTTGTCGGCTTCTGCAGGACAGTTCAAGGGAGGAAAAGGCAAGTCAAGCAGTTCCTATCAGAAAATCAGCGAGGGGAACGGGAGCCATGGATGAAAGCGACTCGTTGCGGGAAAATCAACGGAAAGCGGTTCGCTAATAGCCCGGCGTGCATTGGATTGGTAAAGGCCTGGACAGCCGAGAGGAGCGGGGGCAGAAAGGCCGGGGTGCGGCGAGGGTGGGCCGACGGTGGGGAAGGCATGTCGAGGGGGTGCGCCAAGACGCTGCACGCAAGACCTGGTGGACCAAGCGCTCGGGTGGAGCTCTCGAAACCACAAATGGGCAGGCAGAAGAACAAGGGAGAGCGAGGGATAAAAAAATCTCCACCGGTCCATTGTTGCGCATGAGCGGTTGAAGGTCCCTCCGTGTGCACCACCAGGCAACGAGCCAACAAGGAGCGTAAGACTTTGTCTAGCGGGATCCAAAGTGCTTGGGCAGCCAACAATGCGAGGCCGATGTTCTCGTCCGTCTCTGTGCGACTTGCTGCAGGTCACCTCAATCCGATACTGCGGTTTGGGGTCCTGCTCGGCAGCCCCAGAAAAGCTGCAGAGACGGCATCTGCGCACTGTCCAGGTCGAGTCCGCGAGGGGCCACCACTCCCCGGGGCAACATTATCTTCGAAACTCGGACGGAGGTGGACAGAAATATCATAACAACGCCAGGTCTAGAATATAATCCGGGCCTCTAGGGCCAACAGAGATGAAGGCGTCGAAGAAAAGGAAAATGCAGCTGCATACCTGGCAAGGAGACGCAGTTGGGAACCTTCGCTACCAGGGCCCGGTTTGCAAGCTGATGATATTAATAGATACTGTGCCTGGAGAGCTGGCGACTGTGTCCGCGGCCGTCGGGTATCAAACAACGTGTCGGGGCGTACGGATCGCAGCGAGTTTTGACCAGAGATGGAATGTCTTCACGCGACCTGGCGTCTGCTGAGTCTCCAGCGCTCGTCGATGCCGTAACTCTGTCCGACCTTGGCTTCCCCGGGGTCGGAAACGATGTTGTGGGAGAGCGGGAGAGGAGACATGGAGAGGACGGGAGTGTGGGGGTCTTATTCCCTGCAAGCCTGTGGAAAAGGCGACGGCCGCAACAGGCTGTTCTGCCGTAGCCGAATTGAGGAAAGGGCACCACCCACTTCACGACCAGGGGCGGGGGTTGGCCCAACCATGCCGCTTCTCCTCCATGTCTGAGTACCGTACCTGCTCCTGCCATTTGGTGTTTCGCTGCAGGTGAGATGCATCAAGATGCGGCCACATGCTCGCTAATATCGACTTGCTTCTGGGTTGGTGCGTGCCTATGGTAGCGTGGCCGGCTGCTGGAGATATCCGGAGCATCTTGCGGCCGGCTCGGAGGAGCGGGGTCTCGACTTCCGTCCAAGGTCCTGCACACGCACCACGCATCCAGAGTTGCCGAGGACACTGGATGCCACAGTCGTCTGAACTCTTCCCACAGAACCGGGACCTGCCAACGGGCGCGGAGGTTCTCCTTTCGATCCAGAAATGCGACTTGGCGACGGGAGTCCTTGCTCATCTCGAACAATAGAAAGGCGACATCACTTCATGATTCACTTCCTGCTTGGATGTGGCGCATCTTGGCCTCGCGACGGGACTCTGCACACCTTGGGCGTCCGGGGTTCGGGCGGGGGCTGACAGCGAGAGACTTCCAACGTCACAACGACAGCATGGATGAAGAGTATGACTGTATGTAGTGCACCTTGCCCATAGAAGGCATTTTTCCGAGATTTGTGTTGACATCTCACAAACAGACAACACAGGCCATGCCTTCTCGGCCGGTGCGAGGAATGGCTTTCCCTGAGGGCTTTGCGGCTCTTGGTGCTGCCCAGCGGACGGCCAGGACGGCCTCCCCCTTTCCATCTCGTGCCCAACCCGACTGACCCTGCTTTCGCCGCCTATTCTTTGACATCTGGGGTACTAGTTGCGCGCCCAGGCGAATGAGCTGCGTAATCACAATGTCCGTTGCTGAATATTGGCTTCAACTCGCTGCCACCCGTCGCGATTGAGCTTTTCGGGCTTTCGAGTGCCTCCAGCCTCGATCGACGACGAGGCAAGAATGCGGCGTGGGGTGCTCCTTTGGCTGATGAACTGCACAAGGGTACCCCTGTCGGGTCGAGTCGGTTCGCTGAAAGAGGCTGTGGGGACTGGGGAAGGCTCGTCTGATTGGCAGAGCGCTTGCATATCAGGCTTCAAATCTCCACTTTCCCTCACGCATAAAAGCAAAAGCCTCATCAAGGACCCAATTCAAGTTTTTCGCATTGTTTTCCGCCAGCCAAGCTCTTTTGCCGTTGATCTGACTCGAAGTTGGCATTGAGATCTGAAATTTGCCGGATGGATTACCAATAGTCTTACTATTAGTTGACGAACTCGTGTTTCCTCGGAGTCTTCGCCGCCCGGAAAGGGAAAGCTCCACGGCCCGGGGAGGTACGTGTTCGGTGGCCAGCCACAAGACCGAAATTCCAACACGGTTAGCCCAGTGTCTTGACTGAGACCTTCCCACCGATTGGGTCCGGACGGATTCACGAGCGGTGATGCTGAAAAGCGCCTGCATTTTTCACCTGCATTTCTCGATCACAGAGAAGCAGCGTGCCATCGCCCTCGGACCGTATGTTTCAACTCGGGAAGACCCCCAATCTTGGTATCATCTAGCCTTGCGCGGATGGGGCCATTGAATCCTTCGGGCTGATATATGCCCGCTAAAGTTGTCAGACGAACCCAACAAACCGCAAGCAACGCCAACCGCGAGACCCTCTCCGGTCGCCCGCTCCAGCGGAAAACATGGTCTACTGTGAAGTCCAGTTCGCTCATACATCAGCCCGGATCCCAGGTTAAGATTGCCCGACCAGCCTCGGCCGCGCCTGTGTGGGGAGATGCCCGTATGAGATCGACGCGGAGCTTTTTAACTGCCGTCAGCGGCGTGGGGTGTCGACGAGGGTGCCCAATCTCCAGGCCTGGTTTGCATTCATACCAGGATCTGGTACTTGGTGGAAGATTGGGGTGTCAAACCCATCCACAGCGCCTGACCAACTCTTGATGCGCACTTGATTTGCTAGGCCAAGCCCTTAGGGCTCAAGGTGCGGCGGCCGGCGGCGCCCCTAGCGGCAGGCTCACGTCTGCACATCGACGGAAACGGAACCAGATGAGCTCACCACGTGAGTCAATAGTTTCACGATGGTTAGTGTGCCCGTACGCTCATCCCAGAATCCTTTCGCTATTGGGCCCTCATTCTAATCCGGAGCGCAATGGGATATGCCACCTTGACTCCGGCGCCTGTTTCCATAAGGTATGGGACTACATAAACGCAAATAAGACTTGGCTTAGAATAATGGTCAATATGATAATAACTCAAAGAGTGGACAAGAGAAATATACCTATAACCAGTTGCTGAAGTTATGTGTCTTACTTGTGCCGTTGAGGCTGAACTGAAGGAGTTAGGAGACCGTGAACTATTAGGCAACTTCATAGCTCACACAACGTGAAGGCTCTCCATGTCTGAGACGGGAGATGAGTGAGGTGTGTTCCATTGCAGAACGACTCACTGAACATCGCTGAGGTGCCGCAAGGAGACACCTACGTACATACGGCAAGGCCCTCTCGTCTTTTGCTGAGCGGGGCCTAGAATTCTAGCAGCAGCACCCCGCCATGGCCACGTATCAACCGAACACCTTGCAGGAGCGAAAATACCATTGTGCTGCATGTCATCCGTTCTGCCTTTGATCTTCATCAATTCAAAACCCGCTAAACTCGGAGCCCGTCACCAATCCAGCAGGCCAAAATGTGACAGTTCGACCATAGACGTTTCCATCCATTGTCCTCGAAAGCAATGTCGTCCGTGACAATGCGACCGAAAGCCCTCGCGCTTCAGTCTGAAGTGATTAGGCTTTGCGGGCCGGCCCTACCGTCCGGCAATCCTCGGTGAGCTCGGTCCCTCAGGCTACCCCACTTCGCGCGGCCCGAGATCAGTCGAACACATGAGTCCGAATGGGGTGAATTTAGAGTTTAAATTTCCACGAGATATGGAGGTACTCACTGCCCAATGCCCATTCCCCTGCAAGACCGAGAGGGATTAAGAGGCCTGGATGACTGACACCGGTTGTCGGATCGAGCTGACTTGGGACAGTGCCGAACGCCCCAATGGCGGCCAGGCAGGCGTAACCTTTCACGGCAGGCGGTTACGGAAACGTGACCCAGCGAGCCGGTTCTTGTGCCACCGGCCGGACACCGTGCCCCAGCCACACTACTCACTGGGCCTCCTAAAGCGGCCAAACCCAGCTCCTGCCCTTAGCGGGAGCTGGGTTCACCAACTCTGATATTTTCTCCCAAAAATTAACAACCCTAATAAAACTTCATATGCTTAATTTTCTTAGCTATGCTCATCAAAATTTAGGTAGTTAATCCTTTTATATATAAAGAATACTTCTGAGTAATCTCAGTTGTCTATAATAGCACCTTCTTCCTGTAAGGCAATACTGCGTTTGACACGGTCAAGGAAGATGCAACCGATTCGCAGTAGAAACACCAGC
>MU860342.1:0-25185 GCA_033296875.1 Achaetomium macrosporum | reverse complement strand
GCTGCATATGCAAACATTCGGACCTCTCCTGGCGGCTGGAGATGCTAGTTCCAGGCAGCCCGTTACATCCAACAGCAACCAAGATGCAGCCACAGAATGCTAACCCGCGGAGGGCCAAACGAGGCACAACGTGCTCTCGCTGTCGCGGCATGAAGGTGAGATCGAGATAGTCCTAGCAAGCACAAACAGGCCGCTGATAGTGCCAGCTTCGATGTGATGCGGCGCGTCGGTTTCCCGCACCATGCACGCGATGCGGAAACGCAGGGCAGGATTGCTCTCCGGCCATAGCTCCCCGGTCGTGGCACACTGCGGAAGAGTACGTGGGCCAGACCGCTCCATTAGGTCGGGATGACAGCGATTGCTCACCTCTCAGCCCCTCGACTCGTATCGCGCAGCTCGAGAAGGACGTCCGTGACCTGCGTCGGAGCTTGGCCGAGTCGGAAACACCGAGGCCGCCTCCGTCCTCCGGAACGTGGCCTAGTGAGACGGAGATGTTGAAGACCGCCGCCCGGCCGACTGTGGAGCTGCATGTCGAAATGCCGGCTCGATCACTGGGTGACGTCGAGGTCTCCGGCACTACGCAATTGGAGCTCATTGACACGTGAGAAACCCTCTCCTCCGTGGGAAGAGACCTATTCATTCCGCGCTGACAATTACCTGCTTGTTCGCTCAGATTCTTTTCTCAGTTCCACCCTCAACTACCCTTCCTTCCTGGCAAGGAGGCTCTGGTCAGAGACTGTGCCGCCTGCCCGCTACTTTTCTGGAGTGTGGTCGCCGTCGCCTCCCGAGCAACCCCGGCACTGGAGGGCATCCGCCCGCGTCTCGTGTGGCCGATCAGACGGCTGGCCTCCGAGTCCATCCTACAGCCACGCTCGCTGTCCATCATCCAAGCTCTCCTGCTCCTCTGTCTCTGGCCCATGCCATACGCATCCTTGATAGACGACCCGTCGTGGGCGTTTTGCGGAATAGCGACTCAAAAGGCTTTGCAGCTGGGCTTGTACCGACCATTGCCGGCGCTTATGCAGCAGACCAACGGTGATGAGGATTGTGCAAATTCAATGCGGCGTACCTGGGTGGCATGTTTCATCGTCAATCAGATGTGAGCGTCTCCCTAACCTTTTCCTGCACTAATTAAGCAAATGGTCCTGACGTGGGGGCCAGGCTCAGCGACAGATTTGGCATCCCAACGCTTGTCCGCCTGGAACCGTCAATCCTTACGGCGCAGATGCCGCCCATCCTCAGAGCAGTCGCCGAATCCGTGCACAAGGACTCCGTTATCTCTTCATTGCTCAGTCAACACAAGTCCAACAACGTTCCGCCGCATTTCTTTAACGTTCTGAAAGTGTCCGAAACCGAACTTGAGAGTCTCGAAACGAAACATAAAGAGCACGATTCACCGCTGCTGAACCGGCTGTTATGTTCTATCAAGTTACGCATCTACTCCCTCGCCTTGGTAGCTCATCCCAGGCCAACCGCAGACAGTGCGATCCCAGACGCCTCAGACGAGGATCTGTACATGGCAAACTATGTATCCAAAGCTTACGCCGTGGCGATACATGTTGTAAACACGTCCCTGGAGCGTCATTTCGGCATCCTGCCTGACGCTAGTCCTAATAGCTGCCAACAACGGCCACAACCCTGCGCGTTGTGGACTTTCATCGATCTGCAAGCCTTCATCCTGGCTGTCTTTACCCTGTTGCACCTCGTCCGGAATTACAAACATCTTTCCAACAGCACAGACATCTCCAACGCAATCCAGCGAGCGTACTCGATGCTCCAGGCCTGCTCAGTTCTCGACGGCGACCACTTCTACCGCGTGTGCGACGTCATCAACTACCTTGCGAGCAGACGCCCCAGCACGGAGACCGAAGGCGAGCCCACGGGCGCCGAGGACACGGCGCCAACCATCAGGCCCAGCGTTGGAATTGCGCACGACGTCATCAAGGAAGCTAAGGGGCGGTATCGTGACCGCAGGCGCTTCCCTGAGCAGTTTCCAGATTTGGGGACAACCGGGACGAGTACGGAGGCCGAGAACATGGCGGGTGTTGCTCCTAGCATAGATGACTCGTTGCAGTTCCCGTCCTCGAATCCTGTGGATCTCGACTTTGCTATGATGGCGTGGCCTCACTGGGACGGAGGCGCGGCGTTTTGGGAAGGGTTTGATGTCAGTTTTCAGTGACCATGGCGCGTAGGAAAGTACTAGTAGAAACCAAGAGAGAAGTATCTATTTCTAATAAGGTCCCTAGATAGCTGTGTCGTCCCAACCAAACACTGCGTGTAGCCATGCACGAATATCCACTCCATGCAGCCGCTTGTTCGCGCGCAAGCATATGCTCGTTCCCGAGCAGTGACAAACCCAGCTTTATAACGTGTAGAAAAAGTCCGGATGCGCATCATGAATTTCTTCCACAGATTTCTTTCGCATCACATTCGCCTCGGGCGTGTCCCGATTCGCCCATTTCATCGCGTTTTGTCGCTTCAGGTAGACCATAAAGGCCGGGGCAACCAGGATCGCCATGGATGCCGAGCCTAGCCCCAGTCCCTTGGCGGTGTAATACGTCGGACCATCACGGAAACTAAACGACACAGCGATGGCACATAGATGGCCGGTCATGTTCATGAACGAGATTGCGCCGGCCCTGTGAGAGAGTTAGCGGACGGAGATACTGATCGCTCCAGAGTGAGGGCAGCCGCACTTCTTGGTGTACCCCAACACGTTATTATTCAGCCAAGCCATCTCCAGGATAACGCTCGGCGTTGACCCCATGCCAATCAAAAAGGTACCGGCATACGAGAGGTGTTTATTCTTGCTCAGAAGCAGCATCAGCCACCCCGCAGCGGTGCTAGTGAAGCTCCCAATCACAAAAGCTCCTCGAACTCGGAAACGGTCCGACAGATAGCCTAGCACAATAGTAACCACTCCTGCAGCCACGAACACCGGGATGGTCATGAGCTGTGTCTGAGTGTCTGTGTAGCCGCTCGTCTTGATGATGATAGGGAGGAACTGAGACCAGGCTGCCTGGTTCATGGAGGTACACCCGTTCAGAATACCTGTAATAGGATTGTTGGTTCATGGTTAACAACCTGGCATGGGACGGGTATCCGGGAGGCGCCTTACTGTAGAACCAGGTCTTTGGGTCCCTGAGTGCTGCGATCAGCTGTCGCAGATTCGGCCGTGTGTGTGGGACGTTGTAAGCTTCCCTAGTTCTGCGAAGGGCGATTTCCTTTTCCTCTGCGGTGAAGCCTCGTTTGACACGCTCTGGGGTACTAGGCAATAACAAAGCCAGGACGACGCCAAAGCCGACAGAGGTGACTCCTGGGAGAAGACACAGGATGGGTCAGTATCTGATTAACCGAGCTTGTGCCCAGGCGAACGACTGCTCACCTTCGATAAGGAAGATCCAGCGCCAGGCAGCTCGACCGTATCGCCCATCCATCGTGGTTTGGATCGCGAATGCGATGAGGCCGTTCATGCTGCCAGCGATGGACGCCATGGACAAAAAGATGGCTCCCCTCGTGGCCAGCTCCTGCGGCTTGTACCAAAAGGTAAGGTAGAGCGGCGCCCCTTGCACAAAGCCTTCGAAGGCTCCGACTACTACGCGCAGTCCAGCAATAGTCTGCCAGTTTTGCGCCGCGGTCATTCTGAATGATGTTCGCGTTAGACGATGGGGGAAAGGCGACTCGAAAGGGTAATGCCACGACTGGACTTACAGCGTCGTCGCGACACCCCAGGCCATCAGGGCAACGCCCAACTGGATGGGCGGAGTCAAAACCCGCAACAGAACAGCCCCGGGAAGCTCAAATAGGAGGAAGCCAATGTAAAAGAAAGCCACGCAGTAGCTTAGTTGGCCGGACGTCATTTTGAGGTCCCTGTCCATCCCGGCAACAGCGGCGTTTCCCACATCGCTTCGATCCTGCTGGACGGTCAGCCCATGTGGGGAAGTTAAAGGAGGGTCCGACATACCAGGGACGCCAGAAAGTAGACGATAGCTATGAGAGGGAGGATGATCAGGTCAATCTTGAGGCGAAATCGGCGCTCGGCCCGATGTTCCTCGGGTGTCAAGGCTAATTGCTGATGAGCAGAGAGCCCATCCATCATCCCCTTCTCCGTTGGAGTGATTTTGCCGTCTGGTTTCTGATTCTCGGCGTTGGATTGCTGTGCCGCCATGGTCGAGTCGCTGCTGATCATATCAAGTTCGGCCGTGATTGTCGTCGACCGGTTGGATCGCATTTTGCAGGTATTCAACCCTCTCCCGTCTCGCTGTTATGTATTGTACATACGCCGCGGCGGTTTGGGCCCCTGGATGCCGAGGGTGCCTTTTTCGGACAATAGCCGAATCATCGGCTTCAAGCCGAACGGATCGGCTACGCTGCGGACGCGGCGATGCACGCATGACTCGGGGGCCCCGCCACACTCAACAGCGAATTGGCTTACACGCCTGACGGGGAGCCTGGAAGGATCCCTGCACCAAAGCGACAGAGTCCGCTTATCTCGGGCTAATATTGGACATGGTGTGCTGTGAAGAAAACCGAAAGGACGCCTGCTCTAGTTGCAGTACGCCGATCTCTGCATGCTATAAGTTAGTCGTTCGGATCCTGCATCGCTCCCCTACAGCCAGCAAACGCCTCACGCCCGCCTCACGCTACACACAGCACACGCAAAGATGGTGAGTGGCGAGATCAAGATCCTAACGCCTACCGGCATGTTGGGATACAGCTTCTCCGAGGATCTTTTTTGGTCCGCAGTCAAAGACGGCGTCGATGCTATCATTCTGGACAGTGGATCTACAGACAGCGGGCCAGCAAAGCTTGCCTTGGGCCAAACAACTACGTCGAGACAGGCGTATGAAAGGGACCTGAGGATTCTTGTCTCGGCGTGCCATCACCATCGCGTGCCGGTGCTCATTGGTACGCTAAGTCCTTATGCCTCCATTCTTTTTGTCCTCCTTTTACGTGTGGAGACACGCTGACCTTGGAACAACAGGTTCGGCAGGAGGAGACGGCACTAACGCGCACGTTGCACTGCTGCTCGAGATCGTCGCAGAGATCGTCGCGAGGGAAGGGTTCCGCACCCTGAACGTGGTCACCATCGAAGCCGAGATACCCAAATCCACAGTCCAGGCGAAATTCGAGGGCGGTCTCGTTACGCCGTGTGGGCATGGTGTCCCAGAGCTGCGGCAGGCCGACATAAATGATGCGACGGTTATCGTGGCTCAGATGGGCATGGAACCGTGGCTTAATGCCATGCAAGTCCACCCGGATTTCGACATTATTATTGCTGGCCGATCATACGACCCGGCGCCTTTCGCAGCTTTTTGCGTACACAAGGGGCTCCCCGACCTTGGGCTGGCGTACCACATGGGCAAGATCATGGAGTGTGGCGGTGTCTGTGCAGTTCCCAAGAGTGCCGAGGCTCTTGCCACCGTCCGTCATGGAAGCTTCGACATACGCCCTCTCAGCCCGACGGCACGGTGCACCCCACTGTCTGTCGCCGCCCACACCCTGTATGAGAAGTCCAGGCCGGATCTTTTGGCCGGACCTGGAGGTGTCCTCGACGTCAGCCATTCGCGCTTCGAGCAGCTTGAAGACGGTCGTACCGTGCGTGTGACCGGGAGCAAGTTCTCACCCGCTGCGGACGGGACATACACGGTCAAGTTGGAGGGAGCCCGTGTGGCCGGCTACACTGCTATGTTTATCGGTGGCATTCGAGATCCCATCATGATTTCGCAGCTCGACTGCCTGATCCCGATGATCCAAGATAAACTCCGTGCCGTGGTGTCATGCCAGTTCGAACTAGCCATTCAGCTTTACGGGCACAACCCGCTCGTCAAGGGGCTGGACTTAGGCTGCCATGGTTACGCCCCTGCCGAGATTGGAGTCTTGGGAAAGGTCCTCGCTCCCACCCAAGACGACGCAAAGACGGTGGCGAATCTGGCCAAGGTGTTCTTCACGCACGCGCCGTATCCTGGCCAAGTTGCCAACGCAGGGAACTTCATGATGCCCTTCTCCCCATGCGATCTCGCCCTCGGCCCCGCGACCGAGTTTTGTGTCTATCACCTCATGCAGGTAGACAATCCGGGAGAGCAATTCCCGTTCGCCGCGAGGGTCATTGGAGCACCTAACCTAAACAGCACAGCGAAGCCTTCCGCGTATGGGTAGGTGCTTTACCCCAGAAAAGTGAAAATCTCCACCTTGCAATTGTCGGCTAACGCTGGTTTTGATTATAGGGTAAGGTCAATACAGGTTGCAGATGGCCAAAAGGCAACGCTTAGAGACTTGTCCGCCGAAATAAAGGCGAATATCACACCCATGGCAGCTAAGCAATCCATCGCCCACCTCAGTCCCCCCCCACCACCCGGGTTTGTCTACCTGGCAAGCCTCGCAAGCGTTATCCGGACCAAGAACTGCGGTCCCTTCCAACTTACAATCGATGTCATGTTTTCTGACCGAGAAACGTTCGAGCGAGTCCGGAGCGCCGGGATCCTGAGTCGGGAGACCATTTCCCATCTTTATAGTGTTCAGAACCCCGAAGATATCATCGCATGCCTGTGGTGGGAGACGGCCTTGGCGTTCAAAGCTACGATCAAAAGGCCGGTGGTGAGCGGGAGCTTCAGAGACAATGATGTTCACGGCAGCGGCTGGCATGTGCCGCTTCTGTACCTCCAGGTTCCCGCGCCTGGCAGTGTATAGAGATGCTTTCTCATCTAGCGCATTCTGGGCAGATACAAATTCGTATTGAATATCAAGTGCTGGTATGGCACTCGGTTTTAGGAATCAGAAAGATCAGATTGTGTGGGATGCACGGCAACGCAAGTGGTGATATATCCTTGGTGTTGTCGTGGCTGACGAACTGACTCTGAATCTGATGTGGAAGAGCAAGAAAGTGGGCCATACAGGCAGGGCTGGAAGGATATGTGCATGGAGGAACTCCAGGATTGCCTGGAGGAAAACTTTATTTAGTTCCGAAAGGTTTTCTTCATCCGTGCATCTGCCATGGCCACCCCCAAGGTCGGGCCTTCTCCCCTTCCTCCCCCGTTTTGGTCCCCGCTTTCGAAAACGTGTCGTTTATTTCGTCCTATTGAACTCGTGACTGTGTTCTTTGTTCTTTTCATGCTTGGCGTCCCATTCCCGAAACCACGTCTCGTTTCCGTGGTCCTGTTCGAAGCGCCGCCTGGTCTCCTCGCCCCGTCTTTCCAGCCCGCGGATGGCGTCCCTCATCTCTTTGTCGAGCACGTTCTTCGGCTCAATGAAGTCGCCCCGCTCGGGTCTGCGAAAGAGGTGCAGCCCCTCCCACCGCTCCACCCTCGACAGCTGCACGTAAAGACTCATGAAGCTGGGCCGCGTCGCAGTGCCGCTCGAGTGGACGCCTTTAAGGTTGACGAGCACCTCCGAAAACTGCTTGCCCTGGCTCTTCTGATCCGTCATGGCGAAGGCCGGCGTGCAGTGAGGGCCCGTTCTGTGAGTTACCGACCTGAACCCGGGCTTGCCTCTCGATCTGGTCGTTTTACCTCGCATGTGACCCGGGACGGCGACCGTCGTACTCTTGATCAAGATGGTGCCGGTGGGGAGCCCGGGGATGGCGAGGCCCGCGCTATCGTCTGTCTGGAGCTGCATCAACTCGGGCTCTACCACGGTGGTCTTCTTGCCGCCTTCCATTGCCTCCTTTACCAGGGCCTCGTCTAGAGTTGCGGTGAACACGTCGTTGACGAAACGCTTAACCTTGGTCCGGTATTCTTCCTCAGCGGGGTTGCCCATGTCGCGGACGAGATCTGCCAGATCGATGTTGCCGTCGAGCCACAGCAGGCCGTGCAGGTGGAGGGCCCCGCGGTCGTTGGTCTCCACCGTAGCATAATAGTGGCTCACGTTCCCGTAGATAGACGGCCGCCCGGGGCGAACGTAATGCTCGAAGAAGAGGGTGATCTCACGGAAGAAGAAGAGCGTCGAGCTGAGAGGGTCGTGGATCGAGAGCGTCGTCACCTGCAGCGCCGTGGACAGTGCTCTGAGAAAGGCTGCAGCAGCCTCGCCATCCCGTCCCCTATGCGCCGCGAGCTTCAGCTTGACGGGGTTGTTGATGTCGTTCGGGTTGACCGTAAACCAGATTGCCGTGAGGCCGAATGCCGCGATCATGGACCGGATCTTCTTCCGCATCGACAAGCGGCTCTCGTTTGATAGCGGATGCCGGCTTCCATAGAGCAAGAGCTCCTTCATGAGCGCGAGTACGTCTTCGTCGGTGGTCCTTCCCGTCTCAGACATCTCCTTTTGCGCTTCTCGCAGCCGCTCGGGCGTCAGCCTCCGATGGATGCCCTCTACGCGCCGAAAAGCCGCCCTTTTCAGGCGGCCCTGCGCGATCCGTCGGTTCCGGGATCTGACAAGCATGTTGGAAATAAGGAAGGAGAGAACGGGGTGCTGGGAAAAGTGCCCACCGTGTCGCTGCAGGACAACCTTGGCCCACGATTCCAGGGTCATGTCTCGCAGCAACGGATTCGTCGGGGCTCCTTCGTTTCGGTCCGCCACCTGTGGGCCGCCACGACCGTAAGGAAAGCAACAAGGGAATGTCTTGGGGAAATAGTCGGGAGAGAACGCGTCGGCGAACTTGCTGCCGCGCGAGACTCTCTCGGCCGCCCGGCAGCGGTCAGCTCAGGTCCGTGGTCAACGGCCAAATGCGAGAGCCAACCATTGGCTTCCCGCGAACGCTTGCTGAACTAGTCGACCGTACGCCAAGCGACCGGCTGAGGAATAGGGCGGCAATTAGTTGGGAGTAAACGAGCAAAACCCCGAAGATAACCACGCCCAATCTCGCCAGTCAGATGACGACGGAGACCGAGACGAAAAGCATTTCAAGACCGAAGACTCGGATGTTTGATGATACGGCCTGAAACTACAATGCAGTACCTTAGTAGTGGGAAAGACCAAGCGTTGAAAAAGGGGCGGGCTACAGTACTCTGCGGGGAATCGACCGGCACTTCGGACAAAAATGCAATTCCCTGAGGTGTTGAACTAACCGGGCAGGTTTGGGGCTCGGAAGCCATCGCAGTCTCTCCTCAGGGCCACCTCGTAAATGCGAAACATCGTGCACTTAAGTTGTTTCTCGCTCCTTCTCAGTTAACCCAGATCCAGGGCTGCAACCTCGAAGCAAAGTGCCTCGGCAAACCAAAGTGGACGTCCCTCTCGTATCTGAGCATTGGCGGCGACGACATTGCAAGGGGCATTTTCTATCTGGCGTCCAACCTGGAGGGGCTGCGGATCGCTTCGGCAGGTCTCGAAGCGCATTCAACAGCATTCGCGGATGCATGCGTTTTCACAGGTCCGGTTCCAATCCGAGCGCCAAGTCCTTCTTGCAAATCCATAATTTTGGGTTCGGCTCTGAGAACGTACAGAGATACGTTTCTCTTAGGTGACCAGGCAATAATTAGCCGGACCAGCTAACGTTAACGAAAATGCTCAATCTCTGGCTCTTTCTGGAAGCCGTTCCCTTCTAGCGTGCTTGCTTGATCAGCTTTATCTTCACCATCGTGAGCCAAAGTCTCCTCTACCTTAAACTCCTCGCCTAAATCGCCTTCTGACCCTTCCCTCCCTTCTATAGCTCGAGGAAACCGTCTTCATCAGCTCATTGTAGGCTACTCGCAGCCGTGATTCACTTTAACGTTCCACGCAATCACGGTGATAAGAGTAACCGCGACCATACGGAAGGTCAATACAGGGAATGGAGGTTATAGCTGCCTTGAGCGCTGCCAAAACCAAGATGTTGTGACGATCTTCCCGGCGGCGCGGCATGCAAGGAAGTCCCTAAAAAGTGACACTTCCACCTCAGGCCACCGGGCCCGGAACTTGGGCACCTTACCTTCAACAATAGCTTCAAGGTTCTTCCACCAAGTCTTTATTGTTGAACGGGCTATTTGGAAGAAGACAGAGGCCCCGGCGAGGGTGGGTGGGCGATAGTCGCCGTTATCTTGCGTGCCAGAGCGCAAGCGGAAGTCAAGTCGTCTCTCGGGATTGTAAATGCGATGATGGTGGAGGAATGACAATACCTCGATCTTCTTCTGCCGTGAAAAGGTTCTCTCGATGCGTTGAATAGGCTTGAATACCTTCGACGGGGCTCTCTGGGCAAGAGGCGTGGTCTTGGGGCCTCGCCGCCGCCGAGGCGCCGGCGTACGAGCGTTTGGATCGAGTTCCTGCAAGGGCGCGCCATCTCACAACACCCAAGGTATGCCCATCGCGAGATCTCGCGACGACGCGTCAAACGGGGTGCGACATGTTGATATAGGGGCTGAGCCGGGGCCAGACGGACCTTCCTATACAAGTTAGGTGGAGTGGATATCCCGGGTTTGACGGACCCACAACCAAAGGTGAAATTTTCGAGCAGATACGGTAATCAGCCAGCTTTTTTCTTCAGGGCTGGCCCAGCTCCAAGCGGCAACAACCGAGCCCCGCAATTGTGCAAATTTACGTCGCAAAGTTGCTGGGCAGATTATGCGAGCTGGGTATCTGCCAATGCCGTGCAGTGAATCTCTTATTTCACTCTTTTTGCTCCTTACCTCCCTTTCCCTTTCCAATTTCGATCGTTACATACCTGAACGAGCGTGAATCGTCATGCCGAGAGAGCCACCACGCAGGGTTTTCAGGTCTTGTGCCTTGGACTGGACTGATGTTGCTTCGCAGAATCAGTCGAGGCTCATGGCTATGCCAGCTGAGATTCGCAACAAGATATGGAAGAGTTTCTTTTCCCACGTGGTACGCCCGCGCTTGCGGTACGCCTGCGATATGGGAAGCGGCATTGAATCGGACTCACGTTTCGAAATCGCCTGGATCTACGCTAGCAAGCGGCTTTACCTGGAAGCCTGGCCCGTCTTCCTAGCTCAGGTGCGTCTCGACGTGGTGTACATGAGCCACTCGCCGGGGCAATTGGCTATTCTACCTCCTCCGATCCTTCGAAGAGAGCTTCGCGAGATATGCTTCCACTGCCCAGTATCGGATTGGGCAGAGCGACCACCGAGGCGGCCATTCCCTTTCAATAGGTTCCCGCGCTTGAGCACCTTCAGCGTCTCCAGCAATATCGTGATTCTTCTTGATAGATTCCGGTGCAAAGATAGCAACGAGCCTATGACTGTGGACATGTATCGAGGGCTTTCGCCTCAGGAAAGGCTGGCCGCATGGAAAGACGCCGGCCTGCCATCCGTGGACGAGATCATGGAGCACATGACCAGCATGGGCAGGGGCGGCTGGATAAGCCGCGTCGTAGATCCAAAGAACTTCACGCGCCCGCTCGTACTGAATCCAGACTCGGATGATGAGAACGACAACGAGGATTGGCAGGGGTGGACAGCAGAGGAGCCACCCTATTCGGAGGACGAGCGAGAGAAGGGAGGTTTCTATTGGGGCAGCCGCGAAAGCCGATCGGCGGAGTGGTTGGAGGCTAAAGAGGCCAGGGACCTTGAGGCGTTTCGAAAAGTTGCCGATCAGATGCACACCTTCGTTGAGGCTGAACTCACGCTCTTCAAATGGAAGGTCCAACCCACGTCTGGCGATACGCTGGATACACTTTTCGTTCTTATAGACACGAGGACGCGGAAGATTCTGGAAATGAGGATGTTGGATGCAGAAGAGATCAAGGAGAGGGCTCGGTGGGCCGCGGAAGCGACGTAATTTATGGGCATGGGCATTGGGCATTGGGCATTTATGGCTTCTCAAGCCCGCCAAGTGCCTAGCAAAACCTTTGTGTCTGTCCTCATTTCAGTCTCTGTCAACATGGCGTCCACTCCTTCCCCTCGTCTGTCCTCCTGTGAGGGTAGCCACAGCGGCTCCGCCTCCGATACCAGCAGGCTGGAGTTCAACCCGACGGGCACTAGTCTGAACACCCTCGGGGAGCCGTTCGGATGCTACGTGTCCGGGAAGGTAGGACCAGACGTCGCCCGGTCCTAAGCTCGGATTTGCCCATACCGAGCAGTTGGTCGAGGAGCACACCGCCGATGGACTGGTCTGGCTCTACTCGATCGCGTCCGAGAGCATCAACACCCTGACCCCGACCAACCGGTACAATTTGGTCTTCTGGACGCTGAACGAGTCGACGGTGCTGAGGGAGTGCTTCGATCTATGCCTCAAGATCCACGAGCGTGGCGGCTCTAGAGGGAGATATACACGCACAACAAGCTGACCAAGATCATACAAGTCGATGCCGTCACAGCTTCCGTGGCTATATCACATCGTCTAGTGGTCCTCGAAGTCCAGGTCAAAGGACCCCTATTGGCCGACGCTGGTCATCGAGGCGGGGGACTCGGAGTCGTTACCATAATTGTGATTGGACGTGAAATGGTGGTTCCGTGCATCGAAACACCAAGTCAAGATTGTCACTCTCGCCAAAGTTAGACCACTCCCGACACGAGACTCACTTGGAGAAATATGAGGAAGAGCCACAGGTAGCTCCTCCGGATGATAAAACAACTCGGTCAGTCTCGGTCACGCGTTCAATCTGCACTCCGACACCAGCAGCCTGGCGATGCCATCCTGCATAGCGCTTTTACCGACCTCAGAAAGACAGGCCCCGCTTCCTACCGGGTTTTGGACGCATCGGCATTGCCTGGGAGTTCCTAGATGGACTCGACGAGGTAGTCTGATAAGTTCTGTGGGAGGGCCGGCGCTTGCCAGCGACCAAGAGGACAAGCATCCTTCTCGTGCTTCGAGAGGAACGCGGAAGAAGTGGCCACTGTGTGTCAAGAGAGAGAGGCTCCAAAGCGCAGGAGAGGTGGCGACCACGGATACTAACTCGTCCCTCGTGGCACCCAGTTCAGTGAGCGAGCTGCGACGAGCGAATAGGGGCGGCCTGTCGGTGCCCGACAAGTGATCAATGTCGCTAGATCGGTGCTCCTCGCGCCTCCCAGGATGCCCTCCACGAGCCTGTCAATTTCCTCGCCGTGTTAGCCAACCCCGACACATATCATGATGATTCCGCCGTCATCAACTTTCCCGTGGGCAGCCTCGATCTGCTCCACGACGGCGGCCGAGGCGAGCTCCCACAACACTACTGGAACGATTAGGTAGTATTCCGGTTGGTTAGTCGGCTTCGCCAGGCGGGTGAGGAGTCGCGTCGTAGCCGGGTACCTGGTCGTGTGTTCTGACAACGGTTCGCCTAGGATAGGGAGTGGATGAGGCTCGCCCCGGCAAACCCAACCAGGTTTTCAGCCGATCCCTCGATAAGGATGATCCCCCCAACGAGCCCGACTAGGCTGATCTGGCCAAGTTATATGAGAATTTTCGTGACTTGGATTCCCAGGAGGCCAAGCGCATCTTCGGTATTACCAACCAAGAATCCCACGTGTTTGGTTGGGTCGACCAGTTTAAGCAATTGGATCATTTGGATGACCTCGGAATCGGACCAGGAGGGCGCCGAGACCGGCGATCAGCAGGAGCGTGCCCCCGTGGAGGGCCAATTGCTTGGGGAGAACAGCTTAGGTGATGCTCACCATACACCGCCGGCTCCATGTACGCCTCGTATTGTGGTTCGCGATCTGCAGAGGGATACCAGTGTGGAGAGGGTCAGGGAGGAGGATGTCGTGTGCTAGTCGGTTGTGTGTATATTCTCCCCTCGAAGGAAAAGAAAATGAAAAGAAGAGAATTAGCAAAGAAAAAGGAAAGAGAGAGAGAAAAGGGAAGAAAAGGAAAGACAGAGAGAGAGAGAGAGAAAGAGAAAATAGATAGAGCAAAAAAAGAGGAAGAGAGAAGGGGGAAAAAAGAGGAAAAGGAGAGAGAGAGATGGAGAAGGGGAAAAACAAAGGGTGGGGAAGGAACGTAACCTGTCCCGTGGCCAGTTGGCCGCATATCAGTTATCGACACTGGGGGAAACGATGGTATCTTTAGTCAATGGCCAATTCGTTCGTGGCCTTCACCGTCAGGACCCGCGCCAGGAATCGATTGACAAGGGTGCGCTTAGCACGGTCGCGCTCTGGGAGGCCTTTGACATTGTGAAGAACAGCCAGTTCGTCTTGGAACAGAAGGAAGCTATGAGGGAAGAAGCTTCGAAGAGAGAGAGAGCCTCGATGATGGAAGAGGTTCTGTCAAAGACTACTGGCATCCCTGTTGACCAGCTTCCGGCCCAGCATTTCCCGGGACGCGTTTCGACACCTGAAAACAAGGATTCCAAGCTCTTGACTGACGACCTTGGACAGGCAAGGACGGCCGGAGGTAGCTCGACACAATGATAGGCAGCAGCTTGGTAAACGGACAAGCTAGTACGCACTCATTCGCATCCTCAAATGATTGACAGGCCGGCCATGACCTCACCAGCGGCGAACGGCCCAAATGCATGACGCTCGAACTCGGCTTCGACTCATTGACTGACGAACTCGGGTGCTTCGAAAATTCGACTTTGAAGCCGTGGCTGATTCGAACGCGGAGCAGCGGGTTCTCTCCTTAAACCTGTCGAACTATAACCGACTACGTGGCCCGGTCTAAATTGTCCGCAGACTGTTTGGAGACAGTCCAATGGATGCCCGCTCTAGTCGGCCGCGGCCACAGGTCGCTTTCACCACGCGTTTGGTTGTTCGACCACACACTTGTCGCCGTCTGACCATGCGGGCGTATGGCTGTAATCTAGAGGTGCTCATCGGATTTGAGACGCTCGCCGCTGAGTTCTGGATGGAGTTACTGCAGATCAACAGCAGGTTGCCGACTCTGGTGAGCATTTATTTAGCTTCTTCGTCGAGCGGGCCCCAGAGCGAGATTCAGTCCCCGGGAGGGACAGTGTTGTCATGGTCGTTTGGCGAGGGCGGTGTTTGGGTTGGGCCCGGACAGGGATATAGGGCTTGACGGTGGAAGTAGGCGGAAGGGATGAAGCAAGGTTGGTGGTGCTTGGCGGGGAGACGCCTCCGTTGGAGTCTGATCAGCTATGGAAGCAAACATTCCTTAGCTCGGGACATACCGCTGGACTGAACAGGCTCGCCAAGGACTTCATACTGTGTAATAATGGACTTTGAACTGGTGTTTGCTCACCGATGCACAGTGCGCGGCCCGTGTCATACCCCTTTGTCTCCCTTCGGACCTGTCCAAGCTGTTCGCCACACATCGAGTAGCTCTTTGTCGAGCTTAACAGATCGCAAGATCTGCTCTCCCGTCCGTTCGTTTACTTTTCCCACACTTACCTTTCTCCGTGTCGTGTTACCGCAGCGGCAATCTGCATCCCAAGATTTGGCCCCCATGGATGCGGACACAGCGCGAAACAGCATCGACGTGTCGTCCTCCCTCTCCCCACTGTCCAAGTCGGAGGAGGAGGGCGTTGGGCTGCTTCCTGCCAACCCCTCTACATCCTGCGAGCAGGATCCGCGGAAGGTCAATGACTCGTGCAATCTTCGGCAACGGAGGAGGATCCTGAACGCTCTCCTGGCAGTCATTGCATTGTTATTTGGCCTACTGGCGGCCTTTGGGTGGATCATGTACTGGTGGGCATCGTACGGCCTACACCTTGCTGGCGAGATCAACGGGCTTGTTCCTGAGTGTAAGAGCCTTCTCCGACTTAAGGTTGCTTTCGACTCACATTCCGCAGTTCCGGTCCGGCCGGTTGTTTTCCAAGACGATCCGCTATCAACGTCGGACCACAAGACGGCCGAGTCAATCAATGCCACGCACGAATATTGGCTGTCTTTCATGCCCGGTAAGCGACATTCCTCTTACGCTCTGTAGCATTGCTGCTCTTAGAAAAAGGGAAAGGGGGTAAAGGCTGACACCTGGTAGTCGGGAACGGCTTCATGGCTGTGGAACCTGATCCTAGACACATTTTGCCTCCTCCAATGATGGGCGACGACTCGGCAGCAGAGACATACTCGATAGCGGTGTTCCATCAACTTCACTGTCTGGTCAGTCCCGATTCTGCCGACGAACCGGATCCATCTTTGGAGCGCGGCTAACATCATTCAACAATCCAGCACGACATCATGAAGAGGTACAACGAACTGGCCGACCAGCATGAACTGGCCAAGCGAGGGCAGTTGAACCTGCAAGACCGACAACACTCGCACGAGATGCTACACCGCGCCCGGCGGCACATCGACCACTGCTTCCGCTACCTGCGCCAGTCGATAGTCTGCTGCGGCGACACCGCACTCGAAGGCCAGAACCTCAAGGCGAAGATACCGGACACCGACGGAACGGGGGCGGTGCATCTGTGCAAGGACTACGAGCAGCTGAGGAAGTGGGCAGAAGAGAGGAGGGTCAACGACGACCATGCCATTTAGAGATTGACTTGTCTTTGCCGCATCTCCTTCGTGTATATACTTATTCTGTCATACTTCCATAGTCGAATATTGTCAAAGAGCTAGCTAGCCTGCAAAACTACCTTGGCCGTTCCGAGGCCGCTTGCAGTCGCCGACACCGTGATCTGGCCCGACGCACCCTTATTCGCGCGGACGACGGCCAAAGCCAGCCCGCTAAACGCCTTGCGGGTCCGAGACGGAAACGCCGTCATGTCCGCAGGGTCGCCATTGTCGGTCGACACAATCGTGCCCGGCCCGTCCACCGAGAAGGTAATCGCATTATCCGCCCTCGGCACGGTATCCCCATTCCCATCCACCACCGCCACCGTCACAAAGCTCAAATCATACCCATCCGCCCTTATGGCTGTCCGATCCGCGCTCACGCTCAGCCCCTTGGCCGCTCCCACCGTCCTCCTCTCCGCCCTCGCCCACTCTTTTCCCCCCTTATACGTGACCACGCTCACATTCCCCGGCTGATACACGACCTTATCCCACCGAAAGCGATACTCATACTGCGCCCTCTTGACGCGCCCCGCACTCTGCCCATTGACAAACAACTCGGCCTCGTCTGCCGACGAGAACACATGCACGGGCGTGACCTGCCCCACCCTTTCCGGCCAGGTCCAGTGCGGCAGGATGTGCGCCATGCGCACGTCGGGGTTCCATCTCGCCTGGTACAGATAGAACCGGTCCTTCTTGAACCCGGCCAGGTCAATGATCCCGAAGTACGAACTGCGCGACGAGTCGTACGGCGTCGGCTCGCCCAGGTAGTCCCACCCGGTCCAGACAAACTCGCCGGCGACGTAAGCGTTCTTGTCGTGGGCGACGAAGACCTTGTCCGGCGACGAGCCCCACGATGTGGCGTATAGCTCGTAGGCGGAGACCTGGTGGGAGGTGGCGTTGCCGCCGGAGCCGTTGCCGACGGTGGCGCTGTTGGCGGATGTCACGGGGAAGATGTAGGTGCCCCGCGTGGAGAGGGCGGATGCGGACTCGGAGGACCAGACTACTTTCTCTGGGAACTTGGCGTGGAAGGCGGAGAACGTGCCCGAGGTGGATGTGCCCTGGCCTTCGCCTTGGTAGTTTAGGGAAATGATGTCTAGTACGCCGGGGAGCTGTGCAGATGGCCCGGCTGAGTTCAGGGCCGCGGTCACCGGGCGCGTCGGGTCCTCGGACTGCGCGATGTTGCGCAGCTCGCGGCCTGTGGCGCCGCCTTGGGATGAGGATTGCTCGGACAGCTCGTTGCCGACGGACCAGGCGATGATGGACGGGTGGTTGCGGTCGCGGCGCAGGAAGGAGCGCAGGTCGGGCTCGTGCCAGTCGCCGAAGATGGTCTGGAAGTCGTTGGTGGTCTTGTGGTTGTTCCACGTGTCGAAGATCTCGTCGAGCACTACGAAGCCCATCGTGTCGGCGAGGTCGAGGAGTTCGGGTGCGGGTGGGTTGTGTGAGGTGCGCAGCGCGTTGCTGCCCATTTCTTGCAGCATTTCGAGTTGGCGGGTGGCGGCGCGCGTGTTGAAAGCTGCGCCCAGCGAGCCGAGGTCATGGTGGTTGCATGTGCCGTAGATGGGCACGGCCTGGCCGTTGATCAGGATCCCCTTGTTGGGGTCGTACGTGACGGACCGGATGCCGAAGCGGGTCTCGTACGTGTCGATGACGCTGCCGCCGGCCGAGAGTGTCGTGATGGCCACGTACAGATTTGGTTTCTGCGCCGGTGCCGGACCCCAGAGGAGGGGGGTGCTGACCGTGGTGGAGGTGTTGACGGACCGCTTCTCGCCGGCCGGAACGCTTACGTTTGCCGGCTTGAAGGTGGCTACTGCCTCTGGCCCGGGCTTCCCGCTGGCTGCGTCCAGAACGCGTATCTCGGTCGCCACCTCCACCCCCTGGCTGCTGGAATCTCCTTTGTTTTCGACTTCTACGACCAGGTTGACGGTGGCTGACTTGTCCGACACGCCCGATGTCGTGATGTACGTGCCGTACTGGCCGACATGGGTCGGATTGGTCTTGACGAGCCATACATTTCGGTAGATGCCGGCACCGGGGTACCACCGTGAGTTGTCCACCGCGTTGTCCAGCCGGATGGCCAGCAGATTGTCGTCGCCAACCTTCAAGTACGGCGTGAGGTCCAGGCGGAACGAGTTGTAGCCGTAGGGCCACCCGCCCACCAGGTTGCCGTTAAGCCACACGGCCGAGTACGACATGGCGCCGTCGATGTCCAGGAAAATGGATTTCCCCTCGTCGTCGGGGGCCACGGATACCTTCCGGCGGTACCATCCCACCCCGTTCGACGGCAGCCGGCCCATGCCGCCGCTGATACCCGGCGCGTTGAAGGGCCCCTTGATGGCCCAGTCATGCGGCAGATCGACCGTCTCCCAGCTGCTGTCGTCGAATGAGCTCTGCACGTAGCTGACATTGCTGCCGGGAGGCGTTCCGGAAGGGCGCTGGCGTTTGGTGCCCTTAATGAAGTCGTTGGCCGAAGGAAGGATCCACGGCTTCAGCGTGTTGTACGACAGCGAGTCGGGGTTCGAGGTGAAGCGCGAGAACTTCCAGCCTTCGTTGAGACTTATTCGCTCTCGGCCCGTTGCATCGGCGCGGGCGACTTTGCTTGGGTGCGCTTCCACAAGAAAGGGACTGAATAGCAGCAAAAACAGGATGAATGCGAACTCGCAGCTGGGGCTGAGGCCCCTTGACGAACAAGACATGATGGACGTGAGCAGCATGCTTGTGTGCTCAGGCAAGTTGAACACGAGAGCCGTTGGAGTCATCGGTCCTACAGGTAGTATATATCATTGAGTATTGCCGAGGTACGGGCACCCGAAATGCTTATCCCTCTCGTAGCGTCCTCGGGTGAACATGTTCCACTGGCAAATCACCTGCAAGGCACCCGCAAATCACCTTCCAAGAGGACAGAGATCATCTGTTGCACAGATGAATTACAAGAGTGACATAACCTTCATGTTGTATTGGCATGTACACCCCGCACTACGCGAGATGCCTAGAGGGGAACGAGGGTTGCTGTTCGTGGGATATTTGTTGACGTTACATTTAGCCTGCAGAGATTCCTGGATCTTATGTGGTTCAGCAACAGCAGAATGTTTACCCAAGACCCGGACTTCCGGTTAACAGCACGGCCCACTAAGACAAATGACATATGATACCACCTAGAGTTGTTAACCGACACCCAGAAGTCTCCCCCTATTGGCGCGGCTTTTCCAGTGCACATCACGGGATACAGTGAAACATGCTTGGACGACCTCGGAAGCACCGTTACCCGAGCCGAATCGGCACGAGGCTAACAATGAAGCCCTTCGGCTTCGAGCAGTATTATAATCCGAGCCACCCGCCTACGACCCTAGTACCATTATTGCCCGCCACCTCGGTGCCGATCGCTCTTTGTATAATAATATAACTAGGAGGTAGTCGAACCATTGTGAGAATAGCTTCACATATATTATTAGTGTAGGAGGACCCGCGAACCCCTACGATATATTTCCCCTTTTTTTTTCAAGCTCAGTGCACGTGTAGAGGCGTCACTAGATGGTTTCAGTGCACTCCTGGGACCATTATAGGCTGCCACTTGGGCCTAGAACCGGTAGATGTTTCGAGGTTTACTAGGGGTTGAAAGCACATTTGCTTAGGAATGGTGAATGTAGGGGATGATCCCTAAAAGAAAGCACGATAGTATGGGCATCGGTAGGAAACGTAAGAATATCCGTACTCCTACCTCCTGATGCTTTGCTCAAGTGGGTTTCTCTATCTCCGATAACCGAGGCCGATCCTAACAACCGAGCTTCCGCGTACTTTCACAATTGATGCTGACATCTTCAATACTCATTCTGTTTGCTATCGTAAAATGGAGTACGGTATACTATTTAGTGTGCCCGGTCGGCAGCGTGTTGCTTCACAGCACCCTCAAAGTCCTGCAGAAACACCCAGCGTGTTTCAGGCCGCAGCCCGCGTGCCTTCCAGTCATTCAGTCTTTCCGGGAAAGGCGGGATTCTCTGCCGGAGACTCAGGTCGTGAGCGAGGACGACGAACACATCCTCCGAGGCATCCAGCTCCCGAATTTTTCGGACTGTTTCCATGGCCGCGCCGTGGTCGTGGAAGATGGGGCCCTCGGCCACGTCGAAGAAGGTCGTGTCGTGACGTCCCGTCTTGGTGAGCGCGGCCAGCAGCTCGCCGGGACACACGCCGCGAAAAGGTGGATTCTTGGGCAGCGGGAGATAGGTCGTCGGCCGCAGGACGCCGGCGTGGTGGCACGCATCGGCGCCCATGAACACGAAGGAGGCTGGGTGCGCGGTGGTGCGCGCCAAGGCACATATGTGGCCCACGGCGTGGCCGGGTGCGTCCAGGAGGTAGAAGGACCCGTCACCGAAGTAGTCGGAGGCGTCGAAGCCGCCGATGCGCAGGTGCTGCTCGCCGTGGAAGGCGATCTCACGAACTGGCCGGCCCTGCACGTCCGCGTCCAGCACTGTGCCCTGCGGGTTCGTTGGGTATCCCGGCCACGAGGTGGCGCGTACGCCGGGCCCGACGACCAACTCGGTGGTGCTCGGAAACGTGGCCGGGTCGCCCGTGTGGTCAAAGTGGTTGTGCGACCAGATGACGGCTTCGACGTCGCGCGCGCGGATGCCCAGGCTGCTGCCCTCCAACATGCTCGCTATGTCGGTTCCCATCGTGATGGTGGTGGTCGCTCTGATCACCGAGACCACCCGCGGCGCGTAGTTCTCCCAGTCGCGGCGCACACCCAGGTCGAAGACCACGTGGCGGTCGCCGTGGGACACAAGGAAGCAATAGACGGGCGCGTGCAGGCCATCGAACCCGTCAAGCTTGGGCTGCCAGAAAAGCTCCGGGTTGAGGTAGAGCAGCGTTCCCCTGCCAGAGAGCAAGAGCTCCTGGTGTTAGTCGGGCCAAGTGTTTCAGATCGTTGCGAACATACGTGTCCATCACTCGCACATCCACTGTGCACTCTGAGTCTGGAATGTTGAGCTCCGGCGCCGGGGCCGGCTCGCAGAGCGGATCACAGTCCATCTTGTTCCCGGTGTCGAGTCCTCCAGTTGCAGATGACAGATGCGGTCTCTTGTTCCCACAAAGTTGTAGAGTAATTACTATATGGTGAGCCGCAATTGATGCTGAGCAGTATTTACGGACATAAATGACATAATGTCTCCCATTGCCCCTCCTTTTCTTAGTGAGGTGGCCTACCCGTTGGCATAGCGTTACACCGTCTTCTGGGTTCAGTTCTGCGCATTCCCAACTTACCTGGATTCGAGCTTCAATCTCCTCGGTCCCTCGCCAACTTTTGAACTAATCGGCGTCACTCTGTCCGCATATATGCGTACGAGGGATCAGGACTAATACTAGCAGCACTGATCCGTCTGTGTCTTTCGATTTCTACACCCAGAGGAATTCCTAGTACTGCAGGCATCGACATCATTCATGTATGTCTCGCCAGTGTCAAGACAGTCTAGACTAGCATGGTAGTCATATCTCAATGAGATGAGTGATGAGAGAACATAGTATTGCCCAAGGTGGGCCCGGAGGGCTATACCATATCGCGTGGGCGATGAGGATAAAGAAGGGGTCATCTGTGACTGCGCAGGCACGTGGCAGGCAAGTGGGCGCCCACGCAAGCCATCTGTTTGACCCCAGATGTCCGTGGAATTCCCTACCTGGGTAGGTAGGCGCAGCTAGAATACATGATATGATGCTGACGTATTGGGTTTGGTCGATCTTGCTATAGTATGTGCTTCCAGAAACGCCTTCTTTGCCGTAGAAGGCAATGGAAACTTTTCGAAGTGTTCACACATGGCTACGCGGTGCATACCACATGTACGATACTTACCTACCCAGGAAGGTATGTACCGTTAGTCTGTGTGTGTACGGAAAGATCGGGTAGAACAGCCTCTCACTCGTCGGGCCAGACATAAGTAGTTCGTTGTTGTGCAGGTAGAATTAACGCCGCGGACTTAGCTACTATCTCCGGCGTCCGGCCTTGACAACGTGGGCGCCAGCCTGCCGCAGTATGGGAAAGATGCGGGGTGGGAATTGATATGTTGCCGTGCCCTGAAGCGAAGCTTAGTAAGGTGCCGTCGTACCCCCGGACCAGGTGCTACACCAGAGGACGGAGGCGCCCTACCGGGTCTTGTCCTTTAGACCCCGAATACCGTTCTCCGCTTAGTGGCAGTTAGAAGATGGCATTTCCAGATTCTACATTCGCTAATGGTGTCTAGGTACTAGTAACCAGGTAGGGGGTAGGGGTAAGACGAGAGAGAAACCCACACCCATCATTCTTTTGGTTCGCACCTTCCTCATTTACTTCTTACAGGTATAAAGATGAGGTAAGCTTTGGCTGACACGAAATGACATGCCGGTAAGGGAGTCTGTTTGTGCGGGCAGCTCTGGCCGGCCTCGCCGCTGCGGACGAGACGGTGGCGGTTGGGCGGCCCATGGGGAGGGGACATACGTTCGAGTACTAGAGGAGCGCAGGGTGAGGAGGGAAGAGACAAAGCGAAGTACACTTAGAGACTCGAATCATGCGATTTCATTGTTCGCCGTGAAGCCTCGCAAAGCAGGGACTCCGGCAAAGATTGACTTTCGTGGCTTCAGTGGGAAACTCTGAGGCGATGCTGCAGAGTGTGGTTGTATTGGTTAGTCTCGGTTCTAATTATTCCTCTATTCCTGACTCCCGAGTGAGCCCATTCGGAGACGAGCTTTGCTCCCATTGATGCACCCCCAACCACCCCATCCTTCATTTCCCTTCCTGATAGACATTGTTGCAGACGTCGCCAAAGACCTCGATGGCATGGGCGTAGTAGTCTTGGACGGTCTTGATCCTGGCAGCAAGATCTCTGCCCAACGGTAAGAGCCGCTCGGACTCGCGACCGGCACCAACGCCTTCTCCGACAACAACCTCGTAGACCGTCTTCATCGCCTTGTCCTTGTCGCCGTCGCCCTGGAACTTGCCGCTGGCCATGAGCTGCATCATCTGGTCGGCGACCGAGCCCTTGTAGTCGTCCGGCAGGGGGTTCCTGCCCAGTTTGGTTGCGTTGCCCATGTTGGTGTTGAATGTGCCGGGCTGGACCGTCAGAACGCGAATGTTGAAGGGGGCCACCTCCTTGGCCATGACCCTGGACAAGCCGTCAAGTGCTGCCTTGGCCGCGGCATAGGCGCCCATGCTGTCGCGGCCCTCGAGAGCCGCGCCGCTGCTCACGTTCACGATGACACCAAATCTCCGCTGACGCATGTACGGGAGCACGGAGCGAATCAGACGGTAGGGCCCGAAGTACATGGTTTCCGTCTGTGCCTGGACCTCTTCCTCGGTGAAGGACTCGGCTGGTGCAAAGATGCAGTAGCCGGCATTGTTGACCAGTACGTCGATCTGCTGGCCGCCCTTCTCGATATCGTCGATGAATTGGCCGGAATTCTTGTCGTCAACATCCAAGGCCAGCCATCTTCCGCCTGCCTTCTCAACCTCGGCGACGAGATCTGGCGTGCGGGCCGGGTTGCGCGAGGTCGCAATTAGGTTGTGGCCGTTCGACTGCACGAGTCGCGCGAGGGAAAGACCGAAGCCCGATGAACAACCCGTAATGAGCCACGTGAGAGGGCGCTTCGGGGTGGTAAAAGTCGCGGCCATGTTTGAACCGGTTGGTGTAAAGATACCTTAGGCGTGTCACAAATGCAGGTCGCACTCTGTGAACGATCAGAGGTCACCGGGAAACGGATTGAACTTCGTCGAAGCTCGGAACCCAAAGACAGAGACGGCCTCCCGCACTGGAAAGCCGGAGGACCAGATGTTATAACTCTGCAGTCCGAAGTACTCGGGCAGTGGAACCCCCGGCCTATCGGACCAGGCATGCGTATTCCAGGTTGCTGTGTTGGTAGAATCAACACCGCGGATTTGGCCGCTATCTCCGTGCCTTTCCCTCTCATGCGAAGCCCATAGACATATTCCCTTACCAACTGCCGTCCTCCGTTCTGTCGCAGTTAACCGAAAAACAACCAGAACAACAACGGCAATAACGACAACATGGCGGTTCGGTTCAGGAAGGTCCTCCTAGTCGGAGATACCACCGGCATCGGCCTGGAGATGGCCGAGCCGCTCGTCGCCCAGGGCGTGCACGTCATCGCCGTTGGGCGCCGCTAAGACCGTTTGGACCCTTTGTCGCGAATGCCGGCCCCGGAAAGGCTTCGGGAGTGGCCCTGGACATTGCTGCCATCGATAAGATTCCCGCTTGCGCCAAAAGCATTGTCGACGACTCGACACCTACCCGGATCTCGACTGCGTGTTCCTCAACGCGGGGATCCAGTATGTGATGGAGCTCAGCAAGCCATGGACGGTGGGCCCGTCCAAGATCCGGCTTGAGATGACGGCCAACTCGTGAGGCTGGGTGGCATGTGTTCCCTGTGCCCACCATTTCCATCCCCCCTGCAGTGTGCAGACGGCACCACTGCCTTTTCCCCCCGCACATCACATCACACATACCAATGGATCACCATTTCCCTTACGACACAACTACATCAGCATGGTCTCCCTGATGCATGCCTTCGTCCCATTCTTCCACGAGAAGGCCGCAAGGGGGGGAAATGTGGCTTTCATCTGGTAAGTTAGGTATTGAGCGACTTTGGTTCATAACAGCTGTACAGCACGACGACAAATCTTATTTCCCTCCTGTACCCGGTGTGGACCGCCACTCCAAAGGCCATGGGTAAGGCCCCTACGGTCGCGTATTGGAGCGCAGCGGGGAAGGAAGAAACCAAAGAAAAACAACATGCTGTGGATGTCCGAGACATACGGGCACAGCAAGTGGAATTAACTGTCACTTTCAGGTAGTTACGGAGGCGTAATGCGAACTCGGTGGAAAACGCAAAGAATGATGGAACTCGGATAACGTACTTGCGTAACGAGTGGCGCAGCATAACGAGTGGCGCACTTTTCTTAGACCTCAGTCACCTT
>MU860341.1:0-15652 GCA_033296875.1 Achaetomium macrosporum | reverse complement strand
GGAGAAGCAGGTCCTTGACCTCACCAGAGAGAACCGCACCCTGGATGGCAGCACCAATGGCAACAGCCTCATCAGGGTTGACCGACTTGGCCGGGTCACGGCCGAAGATGCTCTTGACGGACTCAGAGACCTTGGGCATGCGAGTCATACCACCGACGAGGATGACCTCCTGGATGTCCTTGGCCTGCAGGTTGGCATCCTTCAGGGCCTTGCGGACGGGCTCAACGGTCCTCTTAATGAGAGGCTCAACCATCGCCTCTAGCTGAGCGCGGGTGAGCTTCTGGTTGATGTGCTTGGGGCCGGAAGCATCAGCAGTGATGAAGGGAAGGTTGATATCGGTCTGCAGAGACGAGGACAACTCGATCTTCGCCTTCTCAGCAGCCTCGCGGATTCTCTGGATGGCCATGCGGTCGTTGGAGAGATCAATGCCGGACTCCTTCTTAAACTGCTGGACGAGGTGGCGAACAAGGTGGATGTCGAAGTCCTCACCACCAAGGTGGGTGTCGCCGTTGGTCGACTTGACCTCGAAGACGCCATTCTGAATCTCGAGAACCGAGATATCGAAAGTACCGCCACCGAGATCGTAGACGGCAACGACGCGGTCTTGCTCCTTCTCCAGACCGTACGCAAGGGCAGCAGCGGTGGGCTCGTTGACGACACGGAGGACGTTGAGGCCGGCAATCTGACCAGCATCCTTGGTGGCCTGACGCTGAGAGTCATTGAAGTAGGCAGGGACAGTGACGACAGCGTTCTTGACAGGCTTGCTGAGGTAGGCCTCGGCAGTCTCCTTCATCTTTTGGAGGACGAAGCCACCAATCTGCGAAGGCGAGTATTTCTGGCCGCGGGCCTCAACCCAAGCATCGCCGTTTGTGTGCTGGACGATCTTGTAGGGGACCTCCTTGATATCACGCTGCACCTCAGGGTCGGTGAACTTGCGCCCAATTAACCGCTTGGTTGCGAAGAGGGTGTTCTCTGGATTGACAACAGCCTGGCGCTTGGCAGCAACACCGACCAGCCGCTCGCCATCCTCGGCGAAGGCGACGACTGACGGTGTTGTCCTAGCACCTTCCAAGTTCTCAATGATTCTGGGAGTCTTGCCCTCCATGATGGCGACGGCAGAGTTTGTTGTGCCTAAACAATGCTGGCATGAGTACCCGATCGAGACGTCACGGATGACAGCGACTTACCAAGATCAATACCGATGACGGCGCCCTTGACCTTCTCCTCTGTGGACTCGAACCGCGCAAATGCGGGTGTCCTGCGGAGTAGGCCCGCGGAGCGGGAAGCTATTGAGCTTGCCCTGGGAAGCTGTATGCCACTGAGGTTAGTACTGCATACGCCAGCTGACGCAGACCATGGTTTGTAAGGAGAGACCTACAGCACGCGAAAGCCGTGTCGCCATCATTGTGAATGAATTCTAATTAAACAAATAACACCTTCTCTAAGTGGGATCACGGGTTCGCAAAGCAAGCAAACCGTGGGCGGATGGGAGCGTGGAATTGATGGAGATGGGAAGTTGAAGAGTGATAGAGGATCGGTACTGGTCTTTTGGATGAGAGGAGTGAAAAAAAAATTCAGAGGCAGCATCGAAGCCGTTCGAAAATTCGCGATCACCCAGTCGTTTGCTGGCGGGTGGAGCATCTGTCTCGAGCACGGACCGTAGAAGAGCTCTGGGGCTGGCTCCCGCGCTCAGAGGCGGGTCAAAGCCGGGGAGCGAGGAACTGGCCGGGAAATCCCGTGACTGCATATGCGGCGAAAGTACGGAAGTACCTTACCTAACACAGTATTTCTATGTAACAATGGAAGGGTTCAACAACATCGGCCGGCGGCACTTCAAGATTTGTTGGATTGTGCCGCACTCGGAGGTGATCCTGCCTCAGACTAGGTATTGGCACTCATTGACAGCTGGCCAGTTACTGGCTCATCAGCCATCTTAGTTCCAGGTCACAGAGGGGAACTGAGGTGGTACATCAGTGTTTGCCGCTTTGGTTGTTGGCCGTTGCAACATTTAAGTTGCGCCTTAACTACTCCACATTTGCCGGCGATGACGACCATGTCCTGATGCCCTTTCTTCACTCTTCCCCAAAGATTTCACCCACCTCCTCGACAGAGCCCCTGTGTTTACGGAGTTGTACCGGTCTAAATTAATCCTCTGACGTCTTTGCCTTTACCGCAATCGCAGCACCTCGTCGTTCTTCATGGTCGCATCACGCTAGCCATCCGCCAAGACTTCGGCACAATGGCTGTCGAAAACCTCCCGTATGAACCTTGAGCATCCGGAACCCCTCGCATTCTGGTCGCTGATAGGCAGTCATTCATACAGCTACAACCCGACCGAGGACCTTGTCCTTGCAGATCTTCGACGACACTTCCGCACCGGTGTCCGCTGGCAGTACGTTTGGAACTTTGAGTGTCAACCGTACCTACACATTGATGCGCTTGCTCATCTAACCGCCTTGTTCTCAGACATTGGCAGCTTCGGTCCCTCATAGGGGTTGATGGGCAGAATACCGTCTACTTTCCAGTTCCTAGCACGGACAATCGGAGCTGCTATGTCCAGCAGTTAAACACAAAGACACGCGAAACCGAAACCGTTAAGCGATTATCCTTCAATCCCAGGTGTCTTGTAGCGCGGAATGGCTGGGTGTGCTGTGGAGGCGAACTGGGCATATTCAGTTCATTTCGGGTGGGGGCAAACATACAGAACAACGTTCAGCCCGACGACCGGCTGCCGCTCTCGCTCAACCTGTCAGAGGCCAACTCCTCGTTATTAGCGCAAGCCCGCTCTGACAAGAACCTTGTGGCACAAAGCACTACTTTCGGGAAAGAAAGGGTCAATTGCATTACACTCTGGTTCCCACCGACACTTGTCGAGCCGTGCGAGGGGGCATACCGACAAGACGTCGCGGTTTTGGCCCACAATGACAGGTCTGTGATGGTGGTCAGCCTTCAGGACCAGGAGGTCTTGGATAAGATTACATACCCGGATTACATGAACCGTGGAGTCATCTCCCCCGACGGCCAACTGCTCGTCGCCATCAGCGATGATCCGTACCTCTATATCCACGAGAGGAAGGAGAAAAGCTCCGAGAGTGGCATGTCCTCCCGTGCTGCCGATCGGCCGGTATATGAATGGAGTTCATGTGGCAGGATCCAGCTCAAGAGCCAGAGCAAAGACGATCAATCGGATAACAGGTTCGGAGCGCTACCTCGAATCCCATTGGGCGTCCGCAGATCGCTGACTGGCAGCAGAGGGAGCTTCGCAGCCTGCTTCTCCAGCACGGGAAGATACCTCGCAGTGGGAACCCAGTATGGGACCATCTCGATATTCGACGCTACAGCCCTGAATGTGGCTGGAGCGGATCCCTTAGTCATGACATTCAAGACATCGCGGCCGAACGCAGAATTTGGCGCGGTGCGAGATATGGCATTCTCCCCCAGCACCACTGACCTTCTTGCCTGGACTGAGGACCGCGGCCGCGTGGGCATTGCGGATATCCGTGCAGGTTTCGACGCTCGCCAGATTTTGTACCTCGATAGGGAAGATGACTTTGAGCATTTGGCGGTAACCGATCGGAGTACCATCGACCCTCGTCTCCTGGAACAGCGGCTCGACCGGAGCGAGACACTATTGTCGAGCTTCGCCAATGCCTTGGACACTTCCCTCGATATAAGTCGACAGAACCGCCATTCGGAGGGTCAAGGAGCACTGGCACGTTACAACGTTCCGCTAACCGCGGAAGAAACAGCAGTTTTGGAGGCTATTCAGGATTTCCGTCGACGCCAGGATCAGCACTCCTCAGCATCGAACAGAGACGGCAGGGAAAATGGCAGCAACAGCGCTGGTCACAGTGGTGGCGGCAGCGGATCGGGTAGCAGTACGAGGACCCCATGGGGCGAGAGAGCGGCTAGGACAACTGAAGGGCCCCGAACAAGAGAGCGTACAGCAAGCGTGTCACGCGCCGTTAACGAGATATTGGATAACATCCGTGACCAGAGAGAGCGTATCCGGGATACCCACGAGCGTCTGCGGACGCGAGAGGAGAACCCTGCCGATAGACGCCGGTATGCAGCCAGCCCCTTCTCTGGAAGTACCGCCGCCCTAGGGAACGCGGGACCCGGGGCTGGCGGACGCGGTTCGCTGATATCACGCCTCATGTCAAACGCGATTCCCCATCCTTCAGGCAGCTGGGATAATGTTGAGGCTTTGTACGACCCCTCACCCGGTGGCGATCCTCCTCACGACACCGTGCCCTCATTCATTGTGGATTTCAGAGGCTTTGCTGACTCGGCGCGGCGGTCTAGAGCGACCTACCTCATGCGAGAATGGGAGGAGAATCCGACGCGGCGCGTTTTTGGGACCTTCGTGACGCCGCACTCCCGTCCAGGGCCTTACGACACGGCGGGACTGTCTTGGAGTGACGATGGGGCCACACTGTAAGTCATGTCCCTTGGTAGTGGCAAGATCGGTTCAGAGATATCTAACCTCTCTTCCAGCTTCGTCGGTGCTGAAAATGGCATCTATGAGTTCCGTGTCAACCTTTTCGGGCGGAGGCTTAGCCCGAGCATCACGTTGTGCTAGGAAACGGATGTTTTCGACTCGAAAGATTGCATGGGTCCGGCGTTGTGGCGTTGTGGCAACCTCATCGGCTATATCCAAGGTTGGGTTAGGGACAATCGAAAGCCCAGACTGCAAAAAACAACAGCTCTGGCGGGCATCTCTAGGTTAATGGTGATCAAAATCAGTTATATCAGGCAACGAGGACCAGGCAATTTCCGGGTCGTTCACAGAATGGCTCTCGGCTCGCACAGTGTGGCCATTTATTGTGTTATCGACATTATGTATATAAAAGTCTCCTGACTTTCTCTGCTATAGCCAAGCAACTTGTAAGGCCCGGGCTCTCAATGTTTAGCAAGTTGATCCACCCGTGATAGCCATCCTCCTTCTGTATCACAAAGTCCACAAACCCTTTGCCGTGCGCCACGGCGCCGTGTCTCTCTAGCTTCGGCCGAATGCCGGCATAGTCGGGCTGCAACTGGGTCTTATCCAGGCCCGGAAGATATTTCTTCACCTCCTGAACCGTCTGCGCTAGCCGCGACTCATTCACAGCCAAGTCGTCTGGAGAATCAACCCACTCGACGTCCGGCCCGAACTTGATGCGCCCGGCCAAGTCCAGCGTCAGGTGCGTCCCCAGCCCGCCGTGACCGGGCTCCGGCGCAGGGTAGATCAGCGTGCTCACCTTGGGACTCGGCGCCCCGTAGGAGAAGTAATTCCCCTTGGCGTAAAACATCTCCCTTCGCCGCTCCGGGGGGACAATCATGTTGTGCACGGCCACCGCGCCTAGGCCCGCAGAATTGATCAGCGACTCAGCTGTTACCGTCGAGACCTCCCCGGTGGATGCATCCCGCACCTGGAGCTGCCACCCCTCGCTGCCGTTGCTGCCGAGAGGTCTGATGTCCTCTACAGCACTGCCTAAAGCTATCGTTCCGCCGGCGTCTTCGAACAGTCCGAGCAGGCAGAGCATCAGCGCGTGGCTGTCGATGATACCTGTCGTGGGGCTCTCGAGTATACCCTTCTCGGCCCGCACGGCGGGTTCGCGCCGCGAAGCTTCCTCCGGGCCGACCCATCGCACGGGGACGTTGATCTCCTTTGTGCAGAAATCATGGATCTGCCGCAGCGCAGCCAGCTGGGCGTCGTTTTGCGCGACAATCCATTTCCCTGTGCGCCGGTGCGGGATGCCATGTGCAGCGCAGAAGGAGTAGAGCTGGTCCTTGCCACGGATGCAGAGCTCCGTCTTGAGGGAGGAGGACGGATAGTAGATGCCGGCGTGGATGACCTCGGAGTTGCGGGAACTGGTTTCGGTGCCGATTGCACTGTGCCGTTCCAGCAAGAGGGTCGAACCGCCGGAGCGGACAGCCAGTTCTTGCGCTATGGCGAGCCCGACTACCCCGCTGCCGATTACGGCGTGGGTGAAATCGGCGTTGGAAGCCCGGGGCCGGGTGTGGGAGAATGGACGGAAAAAGGCACGTTGAAATAGGACGCGGTTCGTGATCAAGCCCGGTGCTGGTCCCCAGAGCGAAGGGGGCAGCCTCGAGCCGGGGCGCATGACCTTTCTTCCACCTTGGCTCGAGAATTTGGTGGACCCAAGAAAATGGTCACTGATTGCTCAGCGCCTCGCGTAAAATAATATGTATCAAATAGTTTACGGAGTACGAAGTTGGCCTCCTGGTCAAGTGAATTGGCTCCGGCCAAGGCTGTGAAAGGAGATTGGGCGGGATTTCGGCCCTGCTTCGTGATGTCGGTCCATGGTGTGGTCTGGTTCGTGGTGGCGCGCGTCATTGCCGCTGTAGACGGGCCGGTACCGCTGCAATGGAAATGACGGAACTTGTGACTTCAGTAGTAGCGCTGACACATTATCGTTCCAGGCAGCACTGAGGACTCTGCCGGCTGCATCATCGCAGAGGAAATGCGTGGCAACAAAGCTGCAGCCTTTCGCCGTTGTCTACGGAGTACCTAGTACAATACACGTGTACGTACCTTCGTCAAGTCACCCGTTGTTGGGAATGCCGGCAACCCATGTCCGTGGCTGTGACCCGCATTGATTGGAGAACTGTTGCATCACATGGCAGTTACCGACCGCTTAACCACCCCACGGTAACGCAGTCGGCATTCATCGTAACTTCGTTGCACAACAAAGCATCTGATGCCACCCACTCTCAAACCGCCTAAACAAGCAACGAACACCGATGAGAAAAGCCCTGAACCCTCTGGACTGTGAACCAACTGTTTCATACTTTCGCAACGGTTCTGACATTGGCCAACCAATCCTCATCGGTGGATACCCTATTGGACCATCTGGGGTAAACTGCCAGCCTGTGTCATTGCACCCTTTCCAGCCTTCGATTGCCCAGGCTGCAGCTACCAAACCCGGCGTTTCGTCGTCTCACTGGATAATATTTTAACTGCACCCTCGCCGGAACGGCAACCCTCAATTACTGCCCCGAAATTTCTCCAGCTCGCCCACTATGGCCAATATCGAGCAGGCAAGAGTGATGAATGGAGATAGTCTCCTCTCGGCCTCTCCTGCAAGACGCCCATCTATCTCCCTCCAGGCCGCTGCAACTCTAAACGCTGGTCTGCAGCGTGAGGCCCCGGCGGAAGGTATGGATACATTATCGATGCCTTGTCACTGCTCGGCGGTTTGACTGACAGCGTTGCACGTCTAGGTTCGCCAAATAGACCCCTGTCTCCTCGCCATCGCTCGCCAAGCAGTAGTCGCCGTCTATCCCAGGTCCTCATGAACCTTCAAATCGCTGATCCTTCGATGCCGGCACCCGGCGAGATCGTCTCGGACAACCAGCAGAGCACCTATCAAACATCCAGTCCCCGTACTGTTTCTGCCTCTCCTCGCCTGATTGCATCGCACCACAATCGAACTCCCAGCCTTGGCGAACTACATCAAGAACTGGAGAACGAGCAAGAGTTCCAAGTCAACCGACTCCTCGCAGAGATCCGGCGGCTGCAAGAGCAGCTCAGCCGCCAACAGCAGCAGAACCAGGGTCAGAGCGAGTCGGCGGTTTCGGGAGACGAGGCATCTGACCGGGCTGTACCCCTTCCGACATCGGCTTCTCCGCGGCCGCTCTACCCAAGCTCGGGTTCTCTCCCACGGTCGCCAGTCTTCCCGCGCAGCTCGTTTGACATGGCGCGAGGCGACCTGCGCAACCGATCAAGAACCCCGAGCCGGACCGCGTCGCCTAGGTTGCGGTCCACTTCCCTTAGCGCGGACAGCGGCGAGCCCTTTGTCTTGGGCAGCCGCGATGAGAGCGCCTTTTATCAGGCTGAGTCTCAGATGCTTATCCGTGAGAACCAGATGCTTCGACATCGGATCCGGGAATTGGGTGAGTCTTACACGACGTCATGAGTTATCAACGGGGCGCATTTGCTGACTTCCTTACCAGAGCGGCAACTCGGAGAGCTCCAAGGCTCCGGCGCGCCACTTACGCACGAGCCGTCCCATTCTTCGCATCTGAACCGCTCAGTGTCGGCCTCCGAAGATGAATCGGCCAGGCAGACGTCCACTCCTGCTTCGCAGCCGTCCAACGAGAAAGGGGAGTAAGGATGGGCAATCACTGGCCTTTGTGCCTGATGCCATATCTCCCTGATAGGGGGGTCGCGAACAACACCTTGCATGCCTGGTGCAAGTTGACGGCCAGGCCAAAATACATCGAGATTTTGCCGTTGCCTGTTGATCTCCCTTTCTTACAACGGCGTTCATCGGATGTCTTTCCTTTTTAAGGGAATTACGCAAGTTTCCTGTAGAGGGCAGAGCAACATTGGCCTGGAGTTTAGGTCCTGGTTTTCATTTATCATGGATTGTCTTGAACCGGCGTAAGCTGTAATTGGGGCGTTTCTCCTCATGGCGATGGACGCAGGTTCTATCTGGTACCCAAGGACGACTAGCATATTTAGAGGGGATCGGTGCGTGGGGAGGGATGTCCAGCTACGTAGTGTATGAGTATGAGTGTCGAACGCGTTGGGCCGGTCAAAGCCTGGTCTTTTACTTCCTTTTCTCTTGCCGCTTTTCTTTTCTTTTCTTGCTTTTTTTTTTCTTTCTTGGGTCACGCCCCTGATCGTGTGTCATGTTGCGCACTCGGTTTGGATGCATACATGGCTTCCAGTAAATGGCACTAAGCCACAGCTTAGAACAATCCTGAGAGGAGCACATATGACGACGGGTAAAGTGTCGAGCACCTTCAGCTTCAATGGTTTACATAAATGCCATGGCGGTTGTCTGCTTCCGAAAGGTTGGAACCGACCATCACCTTCTCTCGTGCCGTCAAAAAAGCCGTCAGGAAAAGCCCCCTTGTTCCCAGTGGAGTCATTCCCTCGGTAGGGCTGTCTCGCCGACTCCGGGACCCGCCGACCTTGACCAGCCTTAAACAACCGAGCAGACAACGGTGCACACCCGACATCCTGACCGTTGGCATTACGTCCCCTTTTGATGTCACGGGACGGTGAAATCGAGACTTACATAGTGAAAATGCTGTCCTTTAAGTTTGTGACAGTGGAACGAGAGCATCTTTTATGATCGCAGCTGCACAGCAACAGCCAAGATATCGGTCCCGAAGTGTGCCTCAGGCAACAGGTTGAAGTCGGGTTCACGGACATCGAATCAATGTTCAGCCCAATTTCGGAGCGTGCGGCGCTAATGCAGGAACACTGAGTGGGGAGCCGGGCCCCGATCCCACCACACGGTCGCGGCCGCATGCGCGGGTGCATTGTGAGGGGTGTTGGGCTCTGTTGTTGATCTGTTCAACGGCGTGTTTCGGGACCATACGACACCCAGTAGGCTGTCGTCAGGTTTTCTTCCCTGATCCTTCGGCTGCAGTGAATCTGCGCCTTGCCGCGATACGGATCAGTGATCGTCCATCGTCTTTCCCGTTTCTCGTCTTGGGCAACCAGATGGGTCCAGGCGTCGAGAAATTCCCTGTTCCTCACCTCGTTCACGGGCAGTTACTTGAGCTGGAACTCTCCAGTGCGGAATTGTGGCTGAAGCGAGTAGTGCTAGAGGCCAACCAAGAGGGTTATTGTATAACTTCAAGGTCGCGATGCTTCACAGCTGCGAGTTACATTAGGTAGATAGCGAGGTAGATACCTTAGCACACCAGACTCATGGCCTGGCACTTCGAGTTCGAGCAATGCTGTGTGGAATGGGAAGTCCAGGTTGTTTCACATCCCCACTTACCATGCGCCCCGAAAGAGTCCCGGAAGCTGAAAATCAGACATCCTCGTCGCGAATGCCGACGCCGGGCAGGGACCAGTCCACGGAGTTTTTGTTCCATTAGGTACACACACGTACGTCTACGCATTATGGTCGAGCTTAGATCCAGAGTCAAATCAAAATACAAGGCAGGAAAATTGTTGTCGTTGCCAGCTCGGAAACCACCTATTCTTGCCAAAGCGACGAAAATTTAGATCATCGTCCAGGTTTACCCGCCCAGAGCCTCGAGCTTGGTTCGGAAACAATACCCCTGAATGATACCACCTTGACAAGCGGAACCCTGCCCGAGGTCAAAGCCGATTCGACCAGGGACCAGGGGCTTGGTACTCGATGTAACTCAAGCTCAGAATTTTACTGTCATCATTTCTTTTTCTCATGCTTCATTATTACCAATGGACTTCGTATGTATCTAGGTACCTGTACTTTGTGCGCAGCCGTAAATGACGGATGGTTTGCTTTGCTCATGCTGTGAAGATTGTTTTGACTAGGCAAGAGGGTCCTCGATGCAAACCGCCGTTCATCAAATTGCGGGCAATATCCCAGATGTTTGGACCACCGTCGAGGCTGTTACACGGCAGATCATGCCCCAGCACAGAAGTACCGAGGGGTGTCCGGGCAGATGTTTCTTGACAGAATGGCAGTGGTTGGCTCACCCGCCCCCTGTCTGGGGGTTGGTCCAACGGTGCTGCCAGGGTTTGTCTTGTTTCTTCCTCCATGCTGCAATTTATATGGAGACAATAGTCTTCCCATCGACGCTCGGGTTCCATTCCTATTCTCTCCTTACGTCGGTTCACTCATTCCCGACCGTACCTTCCTTTTTCTCAGCGTCGCAGCAATTACGCTCTGACGTATATTCGGCAAGCCTTGGTTATAGTTTGCCGGCTGTTTCATCCACTCTCGTTGCGCCATTCACAGCATCCCGTGTCCCGCATCAGGCGAAGCCGGGACGCGCCTGCATCACTTGTTTCTTGCTTATCTACCTTCGTCACGCGTCGACACAGCGTCTCATCCTTGCGCTCTTTCTCTGTCTCACTATTTTACGGAACCTTCCTCGGCGGACCTATCTCGACACGCGTCATTCTTCTCACTTCTGCACACACTCGTCTCCCCGCCGATTCCCCGCATCTTTGACGATTCGTTGTCTCACACATGTTTTGACTGATCAGACTTGAGCGGGCAGCCGCGCCAAGTCAACAACAACTCTCGCTCTTTACGTGGCATATCTGCCGTCTTCACTCATTATGCCCGACTCGCCGCCCCCGGCGTCCTATGGGGCCATGCTTGATATCAGCCCAGACATCAGTCCTACTCAGCCTGCGCATCCAAGAAGGGCACGGCCCCCTGATCCGCATGCCGAGCTGGGAGAGGCGTTCAGAGTGCCGTTGCGGGCTGAGGCCGGGGACAGGGCGCGCAGGAGGGATTCGCGGTTGGGGCTAAGGAGTATCTTCGGACGGAACAGAGGAGGGTCTGATGCGGATCGGGCACCAGGTTCTCCCCGAGATGCGTCTCAAAGGCCCGGGGGCCTACGAGCCTCGCTGGCAGAAATCAATTGGCCGTACGGCCTGCATCACACACAGGGACATCGATCCGAAGTGTCTCTGCCGGCCTCCAGACCTCCACCGGCTGTCCAGAGCTTGAAACACAAGAAGTCGGAAAGCACCGTACGCCAACAGTTCCACCCCGATGGAATCTCGGCTTGGAATCCTCCACCGCTATTTCAAGCCTACCCGCAGGCAATCAAGCATGCCCACCTCCCTGCGTGCACCATCCCCGCCGAAGTCATTCTCCGTCTGCACAATCACAAGAGCAGTGGTTCACTCGCGAGCATCCTCCGCCCTGGCACGCCTGATTCGCAGGAGGAGAGCACAGGCGAGAAGCCGAAGAGGAGGCATCGCAGGAATGTATCCGGCTCTGCGTCAAAGTTCGAATGGACGAGTAAAGTCTTCATTCTTGTGACGTCTGGGTACCTGCTGCAGTATGCAGGCGAAGGGACTTACGACCGACTGCCGGAGAGGGTTCTCCAACTCGGAAAGGATTCGGCAGCCTTCGCAAGTGACGCTATCCCAGGCCGCCACTGGGTGCTTCAGGTATCGTCAGTCTCGGATCCGGATCGTGCCCCTGGCTCACATTCTTCTCTCCGTGCGCGGCTCCCCTTCCGTGGCCAGGAGAGGCGGCAAGCTTCGACATTTTTGATGGTGTTCGAAAGCGCTGAACAAATGGAGGGCTGGATTGCTGTACTCCGACGAGAAATCGAAACCCTGGGAGGCAGGAAGGTTCTATCTGAAACGGGCAAGCCTAAGATCAGCGACCCGGATCCGCAACTGAAGAGCCAGGCAAGCCAAAGGACGCTGGTTGTAAGGGATCCCGATCGATTCTCGCGCGTGATGACGCCCGATGAGTCTTGGAACCCATATCCGCCGATGTCGAGCCCGGATATCCATCTCGATTCCGTACAGGAGTACTTCGACGACAATTCAACGGCAAGTTTCATCTCCCATGACGGAAGACAGCTCGATGCCTTAAGGGACAGCACCAATCGCTTTTCATTCATTTCATCAGGCCAGCGGACTATGATCACATCCGTCGGGTCGTCTCCGGCATGTTCTCCTATCCGGGATTCATTTGGAGAGCTTGATTCGCCGGAGCCGTCGCAATTCGAGGAACAGCCGCAACCGAAACTGAGGCCGAACGCCATGGCCATCATCGATAGGAGGCAGTCTCTGCAGACCATCAACCACGTCATCGAAATGGGTGTTGCTTCGGACCCATCTCTCAGGCCTCTGTCAACTTACTCGAATGTTGGGCAAGACGAAGCCCCCATCTCACCCACTCCTGCATCACAGTCCATGCAAAGCTCCGGTGCCCCTCACAGCGCGGCCAAGCGGTACTCTATTGCGAGAACCCCGCTGGGAATGTCGACACAAGCAACGGCTTCGCCTTTGCTGGGACGCACCGCAAGCTCTCGGAGACCGCCGCCCTCTGCCTTGTCCATCAACCCACGCCCCTTGTCTCTAGTGGAGGATCAACCATCGCCCGCCTTGTCATCCGTCAGTCGAGGTGGCACAGGTAAGGAATGCAGCGGGAGCCCGTTGTCAGCCGCTCCTCTCACAGGGTCTGTCCCGCCAACTACGGGCCATTGGTCTGAGAGTGAGGTGACGAAGCGCGAGGTCGAGGACAACTCAGCTCGCAATCTCGGTGCATCGACGCAAGAGAACCAGCCGAATATCGCTCAGTACGCGGACCGGAGGCGTTCGATCCAGTCACCGGAAAAGGGTTGGGAAGGACGCCACGGCATCTCGCCGCCCAAGGTCCTCCCGTCCGATACCTATGACATGCCCCGGTCTATGTCCTCGTTAGGCACGTACGAGGGAGACCGGTCGGCAATCAAAGTAGCAGTAAAGCCAGGGACACGGCTCCGACAGCTGAGCTTTACTTCGACCCAGCACGACGATGGCCCCGTTACATCGCTTGCGCCACCACCTTCCATTCGTCCCGATCTTGCCCAGCGACCCCGTACACCATCTCTCAGACCAGTGCCGAGGTCGTCGCAGCATCTTAGGGCAGATTCACAGTCTCAGTCGCCTTTGCAGCGACGGAGCATGTCGCACCTTACCGACGGCCCTCCACCTGCTCCACCGCCGAATAGGGCGCTTCCTCCTATTCCGCAGAAAGCGAGGATGAATATCCCGCCGCCGGGCTTCATCTGATGGGCCGGAGCCCGGTGGTGTTAAGGGTACCCTGCGGGAAAGTGTTCAGAGTGCCCGAACAAGCCCGTCAAGGATCGGCTCCGGCTTGGAATATTCGGACCATGGCCCAGTATATCACCCCTGCAACGAGCGACGTCCTTATGAAATTGTGAGGGACGGTGCTCAGTGCGAAAAATTACTACTTTGTCGCCTGCTCATAGGCAGGCGTGTTAATGAGAACGAGGTGTTAGTGTAATTTGGTGTTGGAAGGGGTGATATGATGAGGAAAGCTATACCCACTGGACGACTGTTGATGATACCATTTCCTATTATATATCTGTTACTATATAGGTGATCTACCTTTCACCATAGATAATAATACTGAAATGGAGGCGGTGTGTATTTGGCGGTGCTTATGAGCCGAACTTTAGTTCCTTTGTACACAGCCCGGGCCTTTATCAACGTTATCCGGATACGTCTTGTGGCACGATACGTATTTGCTTAAGGTTCTTCCCACTTTTGGAGTCCCAAGTCCCATAACATAGCCACAGCAGGATTGTCATCACAAACTTTGGCCCCCCCTCCTTCGGTCATCCTCGGTGTACGCAGTCTAGTAGCACATAATGAGTTAAGCAGCAACATCAAAGCCACCTCTCAGATGGTCAGTAGTTAAGTCGCTCGTCGTTGGGGTAATCGTATCTATTTGCCGCCTCTGGTTCCCGATATGCCTCGCCCTCCTGCTTCCTGTACTCCTCCTCTAGCATCTGGTCAAACGTCTCATCCATCTCCGTGATCCTCATCATCTGATCATCATCTGGGTCGATGCAGAACACATTCTCCTTGCCACAGGGCCAGTAATGGTCCTCTGACGCCCCATGCCACGCCCTCATACCCTCCGCGCAGACTACATGGATTTCCTTCACATTTACGAAGTCACGGAGCTCCCTGACCTCATAGTAGTAGAACCACTATGCTGAGTTCTCGCGCTCGAACTTGAGCCGCTTGACCAGCGGTGCAACCGGTTTGAAAGCGGCGAACATGCTTGTCCCGATGGAAACCATATCCGTCTCTAAGTTCAGCCAGACATAGCGGCGCTCGGCGCCGCCGCGTCGGGACAGCTCGGAGAAGGCCTGCTGGTACAATCCCAGGTTGCGGGCTTCTCGGCAGGCCTGTAGCATTGCCGGAACCGGCGTACGAGAGATTAGGCGCGGGACGTCGGCCAGGACGAAGAGGTTCGTATGAGCGATGCGCACCTCCACTGTACGCGGCTCGACAGTTAATTCCCATATTCGAGCACGAAGCTCAATGGGAGACGAGGAAACGGGTGGATGGTGGACATGCTGCTAGGCTCAATAATATTGAGGTCTGACGCATCCCACATGGTTGTCTCAGCCCTTCGATAGCATCACTGTGTTCGCCGGTCTTTGTAAGTGACAGCGGGGGAGATGCCGTAGCGCAAACCCTCCCACCGAACAAAGGATAAAATGGCTACGTCTTCGATAACAGACATAAGCCGCAAAAGCGAAAGTTGCCGGTTTAAGTACAAACAACCCTGTCGAATAGCTGGAGCTGTTCAAGCTGACAGATAGTCCTGAATCTTCCAGGTTGTTGTGGTTGGCCATCCCTCCTAACGTGCCACTTGCCTTGTGTACGGAAGCCGGGGAGGCAGTTTGGAACATAACCAGAAAACTAGTATATATGCTCACCCCAAGTGTAGCACATTGCAGGCAGCTTATATACTGCTTATACAGCCTACCCTACACCCCCCCGCAGCCTACCTAGTGCTCTGGGTACCATGCAGATGGCACAAGTGAGTAGGGCCCCTAATAGCCAAGAGGGCGCTATAAACCCATTGATTGATAATATTATTTGTTAGAATATCAAGAATATTAACTTATAGTATCTAAAAATAGAGTCATAGTACCTAGAAATAGAATCATGGCATTTTATCAGCATAAAGACTTAGATAACTATAGATTAATTCTAGAGAGACAAAAGAGAGATTTAGTATAAAGCTACTGTCATGAATTCACCAAGGTTGTATAGTAGAAGACTATATGCAAGGCACAGAGATGTCCTAAGCTAATCACTCAGAACCACAGGACAAACCAGTCAGGACAGGATAAATATGCTATGGTGCTAAGGCTGCTGAGCACTCTGCAGCATGCAAGATGCTCAGAGGAC
>MU860340.1:0-25539 GCA_033296875.1 Achaetomium macrosporum | reverse complement strand
GCGGCGAGCCTGGCCATAATGCGCGTACCTGTCAGAAAGTACTATAAGTATATCAGGAAGCCGATTCTGTATATTTTCTATTGTTTTGAGTTATCTTGGTGGAATTATTTCGGTTTTCGTTTTGTTAGTGCGATTTCGTGGAGCTTTCGGTAATATGGAGCTTTCGGTGATAAACCACGTTAATCTTTAGTTATATCTCTATTCTAATATTTAAAGTCTAATTATATATATATTATTATTATCTAGATCTTACTCTCTTTATTATAATATTAATCTTATATATATGAGCTAACTTAATTAATACTTATTATATTACTCTATAAATTAATTCTACTATAGAAATCTAAAATTTAAATAAGTAGAAGATGGGCCCAGAGGGCTACTAATCAACTATAATAGCACAGGGCTCAAAGTCGAGCCCTACTTATCGTGTAACCAGCTGATTACTAGCTAAAACTTGATCAACGGGCACTAGGAAGGCATGAGAGCTTTATAAAGGCTGAGAGCTCCCTACTAACCCAGGCCCAGACTGGGGCGATAGGCCTCAAAGACTTTCTCTTCCGAGCTAGAGTTCCCCAAATATCTACTCCCTACTGCGAATGCGGCCAGGGTAGAGAAATAGTGGAACATTTAGTTATATGATACTCCTAACTATTAAAACTAAGGACATAGCTAGCTATAGAAATACGCTCATAGAGAGATCTTTATAGAGCCCTCAATGGGTAGGAGAATAAGGAGAGAGGGCTTGCAAGGAAGGTAATTAGGTGGTTACTAAACTCTAAGAGGCTTCTAGAGTATAAGCTAGCTGCATAGCTAAAACTAAGCTAGTTTGCTCACCTGGTTAGCTACCTATTCTCTTTCCTTTTTACTATAGAGGATAGATTTAAGAGGCTTTAACTAGTAAAAGAGTAGATAGAGGTTTTTAATTCAGCCTTATAGGCATAGTTTTCCTTTATAATTAGCTATAGATAGTCTGGCAAGCTCCTGGGCATAGCAGTATAGGAATAATGATACTGGGAAACGCAGTATTGGGGGTATTGCAGAGCAATAAGTGAGAAAGTCAAAGTTGTAAGTGATGATTCTTCTTCTCTCTATCAGAGCCGCACTGCTGCAGTTGGAGACATCTCTGCATACGGGGCAGTGCGGGGTGCGGGGTGAATCCTTATCTAATCTATATAACCTCGATTCCACCCACATGGCTCAATTCAGGTATCAAATAATAATAAATAAGTAGAAAATTAGATTTATTCAAGTAAAGAATAAAGCTAATATTATATTACTTTTTACTTTTCTTTATTTTATCTAACTTAAAGTACTGAGTAAATAAATAAACTAGAAGTAGAGTATATATATATATATATGGTATATATACTATATATTTATATATGTGATCTGAAAATTCTTTTCTCTATTACTACAGGTAAATTCTAGCTTACCACACTCTCTCATGACAAAATAATTAATCTACCAAAAACCTGTTTTATGACCCCATCTCAACACCATGCCCACCTCTCTTTTCTGCAATCTCAACACACTATTTTTAGAGTGTTTCTAAGAGTCACAATAGGTTATTCGCATTATACGACCCCAATGAAGGCCAAGATCCAGGGCGCGGTTGAATTCCTCGAGGCTAAAAAGATCCCGCACTTCAAAAGCGACGTCTTCAAGCAATTCAGAGTCAGCTATCTAACTAGCTAGCGTTATCTGTGCGAATCTGATAGCTACGGCAGTTGTACCTACCATTCTGCCTTTCCGGAACGCTGGAGCTGAAAGTCAAAAATCTCCAACTAAGATTTAGCTATGATAGAGCGATTTCTTGAGTCGAACGGCTTCGATGGCTGTATTGTGCCTTACGCCTCCCTCCCCGCCGCCGCTGGACTCGATCTCGATGTCTCTGTGCGAACCGTACGCCGTGCCGTCGGCTCTCTCGACTTCCGTTTCTACGTAGCATGTCAGAAGCAGTGGGTCTCGCAGCGTCTAAAGGAATGCCGAGTAGAATACAGCTGCGTTATGCTAGAAAAATACCCAGAAAAGGAAGACTGGCAGCACATCAGATTCTCTAATAAATACTATTTTGGCTGGGGCTCCGAGGGCAGAGTCTATATTCTCTAAAGACTATGAGAGTGCTATTGTCCTGACTGCCTTATTGAGCATAGGGCTCCCGATGAGAAAGACCTCAAATGTGTATACTGTTAAGCAGCTATTAGATATGACTTTAAGTCACTACTTATATGGTATGACAGTAGAAATGATAATGGCAAGATAATATTACAGTGCTATAGAGACTCTATCCTTAAGCTTATAGTTAGTGAATAGTTACGACAAGGCCAGTTCTTTATTCTAGAGGAGGATAATGACTCTAGCCATAGGACGAGTAAGAAGAATATTGTCAGAGATTAGAAGGAAAGAAATAGCCTAGAGTCTTTCTTTAACTGCACTCAATCTCCAAACTTCTCTCCTATTAAAAAGGCCTAGCAATTACCAAAGCAAGCTGTAAATAAGAGACTATGTTAGGAAGATGATATTGTCAAACAGCTAGTAGAGGAAAGCTGGCAGGGCTTGAAGCAAGAAATTATCAATAGATAGGTCGACCAAATCCCTCAGATCTTCAAGGACTGCTTGGAATTAGATGGAGCTATTACAGGGCATTAAAATACAATTTCAATCATCGATTTTGGTAGCAATCTGGCCCCGTGGTGGATGACCGAGATTGGTCGTGGCTGATTTGGTGGATCAATTATTTTGTCATGAGGGAGCCACAGTAGTTTATCTTCCAGACCAGAATGCCCCACCTCAACTTTAAGGTACCTTACCTTAGCCCCTCCTCCATGGAATCTGTTCGACTTCAAACAACACAACTGGGCACCTATCTTTGGGCTGGAGATCCGCGCTCGACATCCCTTAACCCTGTTTATACTAAACCCATTCTACTCTCAAGAACTCCTAGAGCTCAAGTCAACGGGCAACTGCACGATGGTCTGTGTTCCTCTCTGGCGGGGAAACCCCTCTTTCAACTGTCTCTAGACTAACCACTGCCTCGTAGACCACCACATCCAAGCAGCGCCTGGCGCTGGCGATCTGCGACTTCCTTTCGACGTCGCTGACCGACGGCACCCTGCAAGCCGACGAGAAGGACAACGTCGAGATTGCCATCAACTGCATTGCCGAGGCCTTTGGCGTCGACCCCAACGACAAAGCCGCCGTGTCCCAGGCCATCGGCTCCCAGAGTCTCTTCCAGATCTACTCCGTCTACGAAAAGCTAAAGAATGCCACTCCTCCCAAGCCCGCCGCCGAGTCCTCGTCGTCCACATCGGCGCCACCGACAACGGGCCAGCAGCCCACCGAAGAACAAAAGAAGCAAGCCGAAGCGCTCAAATCCAAAGGCAACGCCGCCATGGCCCAAAAGGACTACCCTGCCGCCATCGACTTCTACACGCAGGCCCTAGCCCTGCACCCGGGCAACGCCATCTTCCTCTCCAACCGCGCAGCTGCCTACAGCGCGGCGCGCGACCATGAGTCGGCGAAAGCCGACGCCGAGGCCGCCGTCGCCATCGACCCCAAGTACACCAAGGCTTGGAGCCGTCTGGGTCTGGCACGCTTTGCGCTAGGCGACGCCAAGGGCGCGATGGAGGCTTACCAGAAAGGCATCGAGTACGAGGGGAATGGCGGGAGCGAGGCAATGAAGAAGGGGTATGAGACGGCCAAGCGGAGGGTGGAGGAGATCGCTGCGGACGAGGCGGCGGCGGCTAATAACACCTCGACGCGCGATGCTGCTGCTCCTGCTGGCGGCGCCGGTGGTGGCGGTACCCCGAGTTTGAGCGACTTGGCGGGCATGTTCGGCGGCGGACGGGGCGGTAATGGCGCTGGCGGCGGCGGCGGCGGCGGCATGCCCGACTTCGCGTCCATCATGAACAACCCCATGTTCGCGTCCATGGCGCAGAACCTGATGAGCAACCCAGACTTGATGGCCAACCTGATGAACAACCCGCGCCTGCGCGAGATGGCCGACTCGTTTGGGAGGGGCGGTGGCATGCCGGATATCGGCTCGCTGATGTCTGATCCTAACATTGCTGAGATGTAAGTTTTGCCTTTTTCGAAGATACCGTGACAGACACTAACGACAAGGCTATAGGGCTAAGAATTTGATGGGCGGTGCTGGACGAGGTGGCTCTGGTGCCGGGAGGTGATAGCTGTTGGAATCGTCAGGCTACCACTCTCTCAAGTATCCTTTTCGTTTCATTTCATGGCTATTAAGGCAGGCGACTAGAGAAGTGGTAGTGCTTATACGCGTCTGGTACCAAAATATCCCTACCTTCTGTGTCTTTGCATCTATGTGTTTCTGTGACCGGACATTAGAGAACCACAGTCACCGTGCCGTTCTAGCAGTCACCACAATTATATGCCGATCCCGGGTGATGTATACGCTCTATAGCAATCAAGACTTACATGTTTTCCGTACATGGTCCACGCCGAACCACTCCCGTATTTATTCTCGCCCCTGCCCCTTTCCACAACGCCGCAAGCAACAACCGAAGTCTAACCCACCCATCTACGCGCACTCCTAAACAGCCTCAGCCACGGCCCAAACTCACCCCACTCCCCAACCTCCTCGGGTGGGACATAGCTCGCCACGGGCGCCATGATGGTACGCTCCGGGTGCGGCATCAACGCCAGCACGCGGCCATCCCTGCTGGATACACCCGCCACACCAGCCGGAGAGCCGTTGGGATTGTACGGGTACTGCTCAGTCACGTTCAGCCGGTTATCCACATACCGCAGCGGGATACCGCCCTCTTCTGCCAGCGCGCGGAACGATTCCTCCGAGGCAAATTCGGCCCTGCCTTCGCCATGGGAGACGACAATTGGGAGTGATGAACCGTTCATGCCGTTGAAGAAGACCGACGGCCGGGCCGGGTTGTCCTCGATCTTGACCATGCTAAACCGTCCCTCGAACTGCGACGACGCGTTGCCCACAAAGGTAGGGAAGTGCTCAGCTCCCGGGATGAGCTCCTTCAGGCGCGAAAGCATCTGGCAGCCGTTGCAGACACCCAAGGCAAAGGTGTCCTTGCGGTTGAAGAAGTCGGCCAGCTCGCGCCGCGCCTTATCGTGCAGCAGGATCGACTTGGCCCAGCCCTGGCCGGCGCCGAGGACGTCGCCGTAGGAGAAGCCACCGCAAGCGGCGAGACCAACAAAGTCTGACAGCGAGCGGCCCGCAAGAATGTCGGTCATGTGGATGTCGACTGCGTCGAACCCCGCGGCGCGGAAGGCGAACGCCATTTCCGCATGGCCGTTGACGCCCTGCTCACGGAGGATGGCCACGCGAGGCATCTTGCCAAAGAAGCCCGTAATGGACGCCGTCAGCGGGGTGATGTTCTCAGACGGTGAAAACGTGAGATTGTAGGATAGACCGGGGTCTTCGGCATCCAGGATGGTGGCGTACTCGGATTCGGCACACGACGGGTTGTCCCTTAGCTTCTGCATCTCGTACGACGTCTTGGTCCACCACTGCTGCATCTCAGCTCTGTCAAGGCTGACAAACGGCGCCCCCTCACCATACCGGATGGTGAGGGTCTGCTTGGAGGCGGGTTGGACGACACCAAACTTCCTGATGAGACCAGCAGGAGGGCCGCAAGTGGCAAAGCACCTCTTGAAATTGATCTCATCGCAGGCGCGGACTTGGAAAACGGCACCGAGCTCCTCGTTGAAGAGGGCGTCTACCATGTCTGCCAAGCTCTTCGAGGCTGCGATACCATCCATCATTAAGTCGACACCGCATCGGCCGGCAAACATCATCTCGGCGATCGTTGTGATGAGGCCGCCGTCCGACTTGTCATGGTAAGCGAGAACGACGCCGCTCTCATGCAATTGAGCCAGCGCATCGAAGTAGTCCTTGAGAAGGTCCACATCACGAACATCTGGCGCCTCGTGGCCAATGGCACCCAAGGATTGGGCGAGAGCAGAGCCACCCATTGCCTTGCGGCCCTGCGCAAGGTCGACGTAGAGCAGGATGGTCTCGCCCACGTCTTCGACCCGGCGAAGCTGAGGGGTCCACGTGCGCCGGACGTCCTCGACCAGGCTGAATGCGGAGATGACCACCGACACGGGTGCGGTCACACTCTTCTTGGTCTCCCCGTCTTTCCAGCATGACTTCATAGATGTTGAGTCCTTGCCCACGGGAATGCTGACGCCCAGTTGAGGGCACAGGTCCATGCCGATAGCCTCCACAGCCTCATAAAGGGCCGCGCCCTCGCCCTCATGGTTCACAGCCGCCATCCAGTTTGCAGAAAGCTTGACACGTCTCAGATCTCCGCGATGGTCACCGCCCTTGATATCTGCTGCTCCAAGGTTGAGTAAACTCTCCGCGACAGCCATCCTGGCGGAGGCTGCAGGAGAGATCAGGGCGAGGGTGGGCTTCTCGCCCATCGCCATCGCCTCACCAGTCTTCGCACCGTTGAGGCTGAAAGACGTCGCCGTCACAGCGACATCGGCAACTGGTGTCTGCCATGGCCCAACCATCTGATCCCGGGTTGTGAGACCACCCACTGTCCGGTCGCCAATGGTGATCAAGAACGACTTGGAGCCAACCGACGGCATCCAGAAGACCCGCTGCACGGCCTGCTTAAAGAGGTCCGCGTCGCTGAGCGTGCCCTCGACAGCGGCCTTCAGGCTTGCGATAGGGTCAAAGACAGGCCAGGCAGGCTTTTTGGAGCTGACAATGCGCTCCAATTTGCGTCCCTTAGGGAAGAGCACATCCATCGGGACATCGATGGGCCGCGGGAATTCGTCTGATTCTCTGTCACTAAGAATCATCCTGGAAACCCCATCCACTTCCCGGGAGAGGACGGTGCCGACGTCCGAGAAGCCACAGCGTTCGCGTCCTATCGTCTTGTCAGTCGCAAGCAAATAAAGACGGCAGGAAACCGCACTTACGGCAAATGCTGGTGAAGCGTTCCATCCCGTCGCTGTTCACCAGAAGAACGTAGCGTTCCTGTGCCTCATTACACCAAATCTGGAGCGGGCTCATGCTCCGATCTACGCTCTCGACCTGGCGAAGCTCAAATCTGCCACCGAAGCCGGCATCTCTGACAAGTTCCGGCAGCGCATTGGAAAGACCGCCCGCGCCAACATCGTGGATCATGGCGATCGGGTTATGCTCGCCCAAGGCCACGCAAGTATTGATAACCATCTGTGCGCGCCGCTCCATCTCAGGGTTGCCGCGCTGGACGCTGTCAAAGTCCAGATCGGCGTTGCCCTCTCCGGAGGCATTGCTCGATGCGGCACCACCACCAAGCCCAATCAGCATGGCGGGACCACCGAGGACAATGACATGTGCGCCCTCCAAGACATCCTCGGGGCGCTTCAGTGCGTGCTTCTCCCTGACGGTGCCAACACCGCCGGCGATCATGATCGGCTTGTGATAGCCGCGGAACTCCCCTTCAGCCCCCGCGTCATCAGCAGTGAGGAGAGTCCGGAACGTGCCCGTGAGGCAAGGGCGGCCAAATTCATTGTTGAAGCGGGCACTGCCGATGGGCGCCTCGAGCATAATGTCGAGACTGCTTGCGAAATGAGCCGGGCGGCCGACATCCATTTCCCAGGGAGCCCTGTGATCAGGGATGAGCAGGTCGGAGACCCAGAAACCGCAAAGACCAGCCTTGGGCATCGAACCTCTTCCGACAGCTCCTTCGTCGCGGATTTCTCCGCCAGATCCGGTGGCGGCGCCGGGGAAAGGGGCAATGGCCGTCGGATGGTTGTGGGTCTCAACCTTGGCCAGCACATGCAGAAGCTCTTTCTGCAGCTTCCAGGAACCGGTCGAATAATCGGGAGCCCAGAGATGAGCGTGCTCGCCTTCCATAACCGCCGCGTTATCGCTGTAGGCGGACACGGTGAAATCGGGAGTGGCTTTGTGCGTGTTCCTGATCATCTCAAACAGCGTTCTTCCCTTGGCCATCCCATCAATGGTCCAGTTCGCATTGAACTGCTTGTGGCGACAGTGCTCCGAATTGACCTGAGCAAACATGAAGAGCTCGATATCATGTGGCGGGCGACCCAGTTGTCTGAACTTTTCCACCAAGTATTCCACCTCGGACTGATCCAAAGCCAGGCCACGAGCCTTGTTGTATTCATTGAGCACCTGGGCAGGATCGCGCCCATCGGCAAAGATGTCGACAACTTCGAGAGGGGCGGGCTCGCCGCTGGCAAACATGGCACTGAGATTGGGCGCATCGGTCGACAGTGTCTCGGTCATGCGGTCGTGCAGGATGTCACGGAAGGGAACGGCCTTGTCATTGTAAGGCTGCTCGAACTCGATAGTGACGATGCGTCCGCGCTCGATTTGGCGGATTTGCTGCTCGAAGCCGCAGACATGGGCGATGCTGGTGGCCTTGGAGCTCCATGGAGAGATGTACCGCGGTGTCACGTACCAAGTGCGGCCGTAGCCAATGTGTGTCAAACGAGGGGTGGACTCTCCAGACTCGGCCGGCAGAGGAAGCAATTGAACGAGCTTCTGCTTGGCCGCGTCGGCGTCGCCCTCGATATGAGCGTAGTAGACCCAGGACCCGCGCAAGCTCGAGACCTTGATGGGCGCCACTTTGTTGATCTGATCCTTGAGCTTCTTGGCCTCGGAGGCCGTGAAGCAGGAGCCGCCCGCGAGAGTGAGATACGCCATGGCGACAGCGTGGGTCGGCGCCGGAGTCGATGAAGGCGTTGGCGGTTGGTGGATGGAGTGACAGAGAGCCAACGCTCACTGGGCTGGATCTCGAGTCATCGAGCAGCGAGGACCGGAGGAGCGGCGCGGGGTTGCGAGAGGTCTGAAATTTTATAGCGCGGGGAACGCTCCGTGTGGGGCCGCGCCGTAACGCGACGACTGGTGTAATGGTCCGTTACAGATGGTAAAGCAGCTTAGTCCGCCTGTCCCAGGCCATCCGAATGTCATACAGAGAGGAATTGAGGAATTGATTATGTGAGTCGACCTCGTACCCTTTTCCAGGCACGTGGCGGCTATGTGGACAGACTCCTGTCGCCGTTCCTTGAAATACCCGGCCTGGGATGAGCAGGCCACCCGAGTAAGTGACAGGTCCGACATGAACGAATGTAATCCGGGCCCCTTCGCTTAAGGTATGCTCTGTATCCTAAGAAACGCGATGCAAGTAACCTGAATTACAGAGTGGTCGCGATCCTACCTACCAGCGGCTGCATGCTAGCAGGCGAAAACAGCATGTCTGGACGGTGATGGAGCTGCTGTTTTCAGGGCGTGGATTGAGAAGAACACGAGTTGAAGGTTCAGGGACTCTGAGGGGTCTGAGCACGAGGCCAGACCCACAAGGTTCCTGCCGGCCTTAGCCGACCGCGACGACGGGCCCTGTCGCGGCTGAATCGGCCAATCGCAGCGGCCGCAGCTCATCGTCAATGGCCGGGTTTGGCTCAACTTTTTGATTTTCCCGTCAGCATCCACCACCGCACGCCCCGGGTTCGGCCAGGAACGACGACACCGGTGCAGGGCAATTCGTCCTCCGAGTCTTCCTCGCCGCCATTCACGAAAATATCAACGGGCGGCATCGATTAACGGCGTATCACGGCAGAGAACGGGCTAAATCGCTGAGCCGTGCCAGGTTAAAGAAACCCAAGGGCTCACCGTCTTCCTCTTGACGATACTCTAGACTTTCGGATTTCCCAACCTGGAAGCCAGACTCCGTCCCCCACGTCGTATCAACGCCGACAACGACCGCGATCCGTTGCAATGTCATTCTCACTGCGTTCCTTCGGGGGCCTCGCCTCCCGGCTCCTGGCCACGCCAACTAGCCTCACTCCCCCGATCGCCTACGCCTCAACCACACAATGTCTCGCACCATTAACCCGCGCCTTCTCAACAACGCCCTGCGATCTCGCGCCGCCGGGAGCGAAGAAGAAAGCCGCCGCCGGTAAAGGTGGCGCCAAAAACGCCAAAGGCGGCGCCAAACCGCAAAGAAAAGCAAAGAAAGGCCAGGACGCGCCGCGAGACCCCAAAATGATCAACATGCTCTCGCAGTTCGCCGTACTGTCACCCAAGCGCATCCCGCCGCCGCTCCGGATGGGCCGCAACCGGTACCTGCGGCACTGGACCATACACCGGGCGTGGCTGCTCTTCCGGCGCCGCGAGCGGGAGGCGCGCGAGCGGAATCTGATGAGGCAGTACCAGAGCATGAATGCCGCATGCGAGGAGCTGAGGCTCACTTCGGGACCGGGAACGAGAGATGAGGGATATCTTTTCCGGGTGGCCATGGAGAAGAAGGGGGTATGGGGCCTGAATGGCATCCCGATCGAGTACGCGCGGGCGCAGGCCGAGACGCCGGCGAAGGTGGCGTGGAATCATGACTGGAAGCGGTGAGCCGGTAGCGGTCTGGAAGGTAGATAATGCGTACGAGGTATGGGAGGGCCACCATTGTAGAACGGGATTCATCTGCCACGGTTCATATGGATCCTCTTCTCCAGTCGTTAGATGGTTCGTCAATGTAAAATATGCTGTACAAACTCAAAGGAGCGGAGAGCCACGGGCTTCCACATTGTCTGCTTGTCCACATTGTCTCTATGATCGGTGCGCTTGCAATGAGGCCAGCTCTCTATTTTGAATCGACATTAAATCACCGCTATCTTGGTGTTAGACACCGAAAATGATAGACACAAAGAGAGCCATTAGAGAATGCTCTGCACTAATTACAGTCTGACCTCCGCCCATGCTCCAATGGCCCAAAAAGTAACTGTATGTGAAACACTATTTTTGGTCCTCGTGTGGTCCTTACAGCCCATCGATAATTCAGCCTAGTTCTGACTAGCCCCCGTGCTTGAGGCTATCAGTCGTAGCAGAAAAGGAGAACCAAAAGTCTATAGCGTATTAATACAGCGTGGACCATCACTCGCTTAGCTCGCTGTGCGTGTGATCGTTGGACCAAATAAATCGACAGTCGACTTCGCGCGTTTGATCGTGAAGCTCGTTCCGTACATTCTCCCGTAATGGTGGGGCTGGCATTGAGGTCTCGAAGGGCAATCAACTGAGAAGGGGCAGACCGGGGAAGCTTTTCCATCCTGGCCCCGCCAAGCTCGCCTTGGTTCTGATGAGTCTGCTCGAGTCGGGTCTCTCGTTCTCCCTCGAAAATGGCCGTGGTGGTCTGCGAGAGAACTGCTGGTACCAGGCTTCACCCACAGCCAACTCAGCCACTCATAATATCACGCAGCACCCGCCTCCTTCATTCTTCTCAAACATCAGTAATGAGGCTCGTGTGGCAGCCTCAAAGACGTCGTCGACACCCTCGCCGCTCAAGCTAGAACATTCGAGGTACTTGCGGGCACCGATTTCTTTGGCAGCGTGCTCGCCATCTGCCGGAGAAACGAATCGTTGTGACCGTTTCCGCATCTCCTCTATTGCAACCGGGTCGTCCCGCAGATCCTTTTTGAGACCGACCAGGATGATGGGCACATCGGGGCACCGTTCTTGTGCTTCTACGACCCACTGTGTTTGATTGGGTTAGCGACCGATACCGACCCGATACATCCGCCGTCTCAAAGGGGAAGGAGATTGCATGCGTCGTACAACCGTTACACATGACGGTTATGTAGAGCACAAGAGGCGGCTTGCAGCATGGGCGAGAGCGCCGTTTGGCCGGAGCGAGGAGACGGAGGCGGCCGGGATGGTGACAGTGCACCCACCTTGTGCTTGACATTGTCCAGGGAATCTGGCGTGTCGACGGAAAAGCCTATCAGGATGACGTGTGCTTTGGCGTATGCCAGCGGCCGTAACCGCTCATAATCCTCCTGCCCAGCCGTGTCCCATAGTGCCAGCTGGACCGACTTGCCGTCTACTCTGCAATCGGTTACGTAGTTCTCGAAAACAGTCGGTATCTGTGCGAGACAAATAGGTCAGATGCGAGGTGCAATCGACAAGCGGCATGATGGCGTGGCTCCAGGAGCAGTGGGCGAGCACATGTTGCAATGATGAAGTGGAGGTTTGCTGGGTGCGCCTAAGACCGGGACTACTCACATAATGCTGTGTCGCCGCCTGTTAGTTCTGGCAGTGATGAGGGGGGAGCTTCTCCACTGTCGGCTACTCACTGTTGGGAAGAAACCAAGAGTAAACACGCTCAGCAAGCTGGTCTTGCCGCAAGCACCGTCGCCGATGATGACAAGTTTTCTAAACAGCAGGAGTGTCAACGAGGCGGAATGAGCGCACAACGGGACTCGGGTGTTGGGCGTCGACGACAAAAGGAGGGGCCGCCATCAGGCAGTTCCCGCGGCCGTTCCCGGGGAGCCGGAGGCGTACCTGCGGATGACATTCTGGGCGTTACGATCATTTGCCATGATTGGCAAATGGGTACGTGAGCGTCGGTTCGCTCGGCAGCCTTTTGTCGTGCGCAGTCGCAGAGAGCGGGAGGAGCAATTGTTGGTGTGATAAGGCGTGGGTGGAAAGGATGTCGACTTGACTGACTTGAGGGTGGTTGACCCGGGCTTTGAATGAGCGCCGGCCGAGGTGTCTAGTACTACAGTGTAAATGCGTGCTGTTCGACCGGGTCCCAGGACTCGGGTCCTACCATACCTTTAGGAAATTTGGAGCGGAGCAGCAAGTGGGTAGCACCTCGACAGCCAATTACATAATCATGCGGTGACGCGCCCGCCCTGTCGGCCCGCTGTGGTTCTATCCTCTCCATGGTAAGCTTGGCGCAATACCCCGTCTCCCTCTGGCCAAAAAACAGAATCACATCAAAACCGGGTGTTATATGGATGTGTCTCCGTTTTTCTGGACGGTAGGAGCCCGTACAACTGAGGTGATCATGGCATTTGATCAAACACATCGAGATCGACTGCCATCTTGGTATTGCCTTAACCTTGTTTATAAGAGAGATATTTCCCTCTTCCTGCCCTCTCTGACTCGGTCAACTTTGTGGTTTCCGAACATATTTCTCTCTTCCAGGTTGTTCTTCTCATTGAGGAGGCCTCTCAGTGTCAACCCGTGCGCTTGAGTCCTGACGTTTCACCACTCAGTCAGATCTTATGCTGCCGGTTGATTACGCGAAGCGGACAAACTTGTGATATTGCCGCTGCAATTGCAATGTTTTCTGAGCTCCGACTGGACCAAGGCGCTTCCGACGTCTGTCGTCAAGCCGAATCGCTTCGTATATCACTCACGCAATCCACTGGATGTTGGACCCTGAGTCGTATTGCTAGCGTGGATCACCAGCCGCGAGGGTGCTCAGCCGTGACAGGGCGATGAAGTCAGGGGTTTGATAGGCTGACGGGTCGCTTTTGGCAGCGCTGAATCCTGGGGCGGGATGAGGCTGTGCACGAATTCAGCATTCATGCAGCAAGAACGTCTCGGGTGGGCCACTTCTGTCAATGCGAGTTGGCGAGCTGCGTCTCTAACGCCATTACGAAGATAGGCAGTGGGCAGGTACGATCCTGAAAGAGTGCGCGGAAGCGTTCGGCTTCCGTCAACTTACTTAGAACACTTCGCTAGAGAAGGAGCCAGGAAGTGAAGACACAAACTATCGGCACCTACAGGTATCGCTCATAATTGCCTTCCCCCGCCGAAGACACCCCTGGCCTAGACATTAATGTAAGGCACCGACTGAGGTGTAGTGAGCTTGAAGCGCGTAGTGATGCTGGACTCGATGTTTCACTCGGCTCTCGGTGCACGCCCGGGTCCAGATTGAAACGGCGAGAAACTACGGCGACAGCAAAAGCATTGAAATGGGAGATTCAATCTGGGTTCTGGATGCTGTCGGGCTGCTGCCAAAGACACAGAAGCCTTGCTACTACCCAGCATCAAACTACGAACTCCTCGCTCGCTAACAGGACCTTCATATGGAGTGAAGGTTCAATTGCTGACAAAATGTGTCGTTGTCGGACAGCCATGGACCTAGCGCATCAGATGATAGGAATGGAGCATGATGGCGGCCGGTGTTGACATGCCAGCGCGCCGCTTTCAGCACCAGGCGTCAGACTGAAAATGTCCGCATCCGTCTGTGCATTTCTCGGCCGTGAGTTGGCATTGCCGTCATCGGATGACGTTGAATAAGAGTAGGCCGGCGGAAACGAGCCCAGTCCAATTGGTGAGTCCTGAATGTAATAGTGTGGTGAATTCAAGCGGCCGACTCTTAAGGGTCCAAGACAACGTCATCAAGAGTGTCAAGTTCGGGTGGTTGAACCTCAGTTCGGGCAGTTGAACCTCGAGGCAAGGGCCGGCCAGGGACAGGCACGAGGCTGCCACGATCACGTGCTTCCCTGGCCAATCGGCGCTTGCTCATGGGGTAGATCGATATGCATGGCCGGAACCACAAATCTAGCAGCACCTTTGGAACATAGAACACCTCGACGAAGCTCCGAGACGGGTATCATAACTTCGGCCTGCATCGTGTCGCGCGCAGCCAGCCCGGTCACGTCCCTAGCGCCGCCGGCTCCCGAGAAGGCGATCTTTCCGCGCAGCTATTTCCTTGTCTGGTGGTCCTGGGCCTTGTGTGAGTTTGTTCCGACCCCTCTGTTAATAAATTAAACCTCAAGCGGCCCGCCTTCTTGGGCTGGGACGTGCCTTCGAAACATTCACGCAGCAACACCTCCTCCGTTTCCGCCCAAACCTGGTTCCCAGAGTCGCGGTAGCTCTCTCATTGCCGTCCCCTCCTTTGCAACATTTATTCTGTCTCTGCGGCTTCTGCCCTCTACGCCCAGCCTCCTCCCCCGCATCGGATGCGCCCTGTTTGACCTGGGAAACATTCATATTGCCTCGAAACCTTGAGCCACGGCATTGGCTTACTTTGTTACCATTTAGTCCCGCATGATTTCCTGAACTGCAGCGATCCCTGCAGCGCGACTTGTTCCCTTAATTTCCGATTAGCAGTGCAAGAACGAAGATGAAAGGGAACCGCAATCCACCGGCACCGGCACCCGGCACTGCCCCGCTATCTCCGACCTCCAAGGGCACCGCGAAATACACGAACAAAGACGGGTCGAAATTCATAACAGTTCCCAAAATGAGTACTCCTGTCGACTCCGCCCAGCCTTCCCCGACAGCCGCATCCTCTCCGAATAATAAGGCTGCAGCGCTCCTCTCCCCGGGGGCCGCGCCCGCTCAACCTGTAAATCGGAAGAAACAGAAGCGGCGCGAGAAGGCAGCTGCGAAAGCGGCTGCCGAACAAGCCATGAACGGCCAGACCGTCAGCGGGATACCCAGCCCTCCCGGCACCAGTGACCAGCAGTCGGCGGGGGCCGACCCAGAGGACGACGAGGAGGAGCCGGTCGCCGGCCCGGGTTTTCAGGGCCCAACTCTGCAACAGAATGGGGCTGGGCAGGCTGCGTCTGGGAAGCCCAAGAAGTCCAAGAAGAAGAAGAAAAAGAATGCCGCCGGGCAAAGAACCGACGAGCCTCCCGACAATGGCCAACACGCGCAGAACGCTCAAGGTCGCCCGCAACCCCCCGAAGCTCCTCCGGTACCCCCTCAGAGCGCCCGTCCCACCATGTCGAGGGAGAAGATATGGAATACGAGCTCGTCGGAGGAGCGGGAGCGTATCAAGGAGTTCTGGCTTGGGCTGAGCGAAAGCGAGCGCAAGTCGCTGGTCAAGGTGGAAAAGGATGCCGTCCTCAAAAAGATGAAGGAACAGCAGAAACACACGTGCAGTTGCACCGTGTGCGGGAGAAAGCGAACCGCCATCGAAGAGGAACTCGAGGGCCTCTACGACGCTTACTATGAGGAGCTGGAGCAGTACGCAAACCACCCCAACCAAGGCGAAGGGCCTCCGATGCGGTCATTTGGCTCAATGGGCGGGATACGGCCTCGCGGGCTTCCCTCCAGATATTCCAATCACCAACCGTCCCATGGGCGTATCATGGAGCAATTAGGAGATGAGGAGGAAGAGGAGGCCGCAATGGAGGACGAAGGCGATGGGGAGGGGGAGATCGTGGATGTCTATAGCGATGATGATCCAGAGGACGACACGTACAGCGAAGAAGAGCATGAGCCTTCGGAAGAACTGCACCGATCCGACTACGCTGCCGATTTCTTCAACTTCGGGAACAGCCTGACTGTGCAGGGTAGGGACGGACTTCCCATTCTTCCACCATTCTTACAGAGTTATTCCTTCTCAGGGACTGGCAATCATGCTTATGGCTCATCTTCTCTAGGCGGCATCTTGACCGTGGCCGACGATCTGCTCAAGAACGACGGCAAGAAATTCATCGAAATGATGGAGCAGCTGGCCGAACGCCGTATGGCCCGAGAGCAAGAGTCGAGGGAACAGTTTGAGCGGGAGTACGACCACACAACTGGCGATCCTTACGGCCATAATCATCCACCACTCCCCGAAGAGGAAGAATTTGAGGAGGAGGAGGAAGAGTATGAGGATGACGAAGAAGACGAATACGACAGCCAGGAGGAAGAGGTACGGGGGTCGCCGCGCCTTGTCTTCCTCGTGGAACATGTCACTGATGCTAGAAACAGGATACCATGACAGAGGAGCAGCGGATGGAAGAAGGAAGGCGGATGTTTCAGATCTTCGCAGCTAGGATGTTCGAGCAGAGAGTACTTACCGCCTACCGAGAAAAAGTCGCCAAGGAACGCCAGGCCAAGCTCCTGGAGGAAATCGAGGCGGAGAACCAGCAAGATGCCCAGCGCAAAGCAAAGAAGGCCAAAGAGGCGCAAAAGCGCAAGGAGAAGGCTGCCAGGAAGAAGGAACAACAGGCCGAAGAGAAGGCGCGGAAGGAGGCTGAAAGGGCTGCTGAAGAGGCGGCACGCCGAGAAGAAGCGGCCCGCAAGGCTGAAGAACAGCGACTCAAGTCCGAAGAAAAACGGAAGAAGAAGGAGGCCCAGCGGAAGGCAGAGGAGGAGGAGCGTCAACGGAAGGAAGCAGAGCGCCTACGCAAGCTACAAGAACGGGAAGAACACGAGCGCAAAGCTCGTGAGGCCAGGGAACGGGAGAAGAAGGCTCGTGAGGAGGCGCGCCTGAGGGAGAAAGAAGCTCGAGAGCAGAAGGAGCGCGAGACCCGCCAGAAAAAAGAACAGCAAGAGCGTGAGCGGCGAGAGAAGGAGGCCAAGGCAAAAGCAGAGCGGGAGGCCAGGGACGCTAGGGAAGCTAAGGAGGCAAAGGAGGGAAAGGAGACCAAGCAGAAAGGAGGAAAGGAGAAGTCAGCGCAGGGGACGGCAGCAATCACCGCCCCGGTTCCGGTTCCCGTCACCTTTCCCAAACGGCCTTTGCCCCAAAACCCACCTCTACCCCCTACCACAGCCGTACCAGCGCCAATACAACAGGCACCAAAGTCTTACGCCTCACCACAGATCCCCGTGGCTACCCCGGTATTACCCAAGGCTCCGACGCCCATGCGTGCCCGCCAGGCATCACAACAGGAGAGCGCCGCGACTTCTTCGGGAGCAGCATCACACCGCGGGTCTGTAGCGAGCCAAAATCCCTCCCCTCATCCGACCGCGCCAGGGCAGGCGAGCGCCGCACAGATAGCGCCTCCGAGCAAGTCTGGGGCCGCCGAGATCAACGCGCAGGGTGGTGCGCAGTCACAGTCACACTCGGCGTCTCCGCTGAGCCTGCCAGCCAAACCACTACCACCACAACACGGCCCGTTCGGCATTGCCGCTATGGGTAGTGCCACGCCTCTTGCCCCAGGCCTGCCTCAAACTCCCCCTCCCCCTGGATTCAACAATCCCATCCACCGGGATCCTTTGTTTTCTCCCATGCCTGGTTTCAGACCGGCGCCGGGCATGGGACCAGTGCCCCCGCCTGGACTGGGCGGCCCGGTAGGAAACCGAGGGTTCCCGATGCATCCTCCTCCGGGGCTTTACGGTCCCGTGGAAGCTCAGGTGGCGGGCAACGCCCAGATGATGGGTCCTGGCATGCAGGCGGCTGACCCGTCTTCGCATTCACGTCAAAACTCCGCAAGCTTGGAGGCAAGCTCGTCACAGCCCACCAGTCGGCCGACGCCGATAGGGCGACCGGCCAGTGTGGTCCAGGGTCAACGACCGTTGAGTGGGACGCCCTCGCCTGGGCTGCCGAAGCCAGAACTGGACGCTCATTTAGGGAGCCGTGCCCTCTTAGACGATGGTCTGCAAGACTTCCCCGGACGCCTGCCTCGGGGTACTGCACCACCCGGGCCGCGCCCAGCACCAGGATTCCCAATGGCGCCCTTCGGGATGGATCCTATATTCCCATCGTATGGCAACCCCTGGGGACCGCCTGGCGCGCTACAGCCGAATCCCTTCGTTCCTCTTCCGCCTCCTGGTTTCGGTCCTAGCCCGTTAACCATGCATGCCCCAATGAGCGTGCCCTGGGGCCACCCAATGCCCCCAACGTCAACGTTCGGAGGACATGGCGTCGTCGACCGGCCGATGGAGCCCCGGTCAGTAGCCGTGCGGAAAATGCTGCGTCGTGCCTGCGAGGAGCTGGCCGATGCTGGAAACAAGCAGGATGAGAACAGTTCTCAAGCCCCTGTCAAGTTTATTCCTCTGGAGAAGATCAAAGCACAGATAGAGATGTTCAACCACGGACATCCTGTCGAGGAGAAGGAAATCCTCGACATTTGCGAGACCGAAGGCAACGAGATCAACGGCGGCGGCAGCTTCGACGTGCGGGATGACGACAACGGCGGCAAGCTGATCAGGTTCGTGTCGGGCAACGAGCAGAGGACGCCGCAACCGGTGCAAAAGGCGGTCGGATACCACCCCGGGAGCCCTATTGGCACCGGTGCGGGCTCGGTGGCCGGCAGCCGCTAGAATTGGCCGTTTCCAGCAGCACCTTGCAGCCACGAGGTGTGGAGGCATCTCTAGCAAAGGCTTTTGCGCCACCCACGATGCCGCCATGATGGTCGCTCGAGAGAACCGTGCTGCCTCATCGATTTCAGCCCAGCGTTTGTGGGAACGCAGGCTGAGTGCTCATATGAGGACTCTAGCAGACGAAAGGAGTACCATGGCTATGGTAAGCCCTTTGCGGCATAGCTACTACTGAAATTCAGCGAGACATGGATTGTGTTGCGCAGTGTAGGCATTTACAGTAGCGAGGGAAGCGATTCGTTGAGTTGCAGCATTGCATTGCTGCCCTCAGGGCAATCATTTAGATGAATAACTCTCTCCTCGTCCAGGTCGTGATCGTTCTGCTTTGTATTCGGCGTTTGGCCACCAACCAGCTAATTGTGAACTATGAAGCAAGCGCGTCTGGGCGCTGGGAACTGTCACACATTGGCGGCCTTGGATGCGTGTTGATTGGGCCTCGATTCAACGGGCTTGACACCCAAGTGACGAGGACAGTGTTGCCGTGGGAGGCAGCGGCGCTTCCCCAAGGGAACTATGCATTACCAAACAAGATACCAAAAGCACCAACATTGCTCAAACAACTTCCAAGCTTCTACAAGTTCCTCTCCCCTTTCCCAACCACAAACCCTAAACAACTCAACCACCACCGCAGCCGCGGCTAAACAGGTAAACGTCGAGCCCCACTACCCACAGCTCAGCCCGGCCCACCCGCTCACCTCAACGCATGGCCATCGCTTGAACCATCCGCAAACGGATTCGCGGCGCCATAGCCCTGCTGGCCCTGCAGCCCCGGCGACGGAGGACCCTGATTCATCAGCGGCTGGCCCTCCACGACGGGGGAGCTAACCCCGCCGGTGACAGAGATGCCCGGCCGCTTGGCCGTGACGGTGGCGGTCTTGGCCTCCTTGGCGATCCGCGCCGCCTCGGCCGCCCGCTCGATGCGCTTGTGCTCGCGGCGCTCGCGGCAGCAGAGGAAGCAGATGGAGACGATGGAGATGACGATGGCCGAGGCGAAGATGATGGCGATGATGGTGCCGTCGACGCCCAGCGAGGACTGCTTGTACATGCAGGACGGGTTCCCCTGCTTGTCGGATGTGCAGATCAGCCCGTCGCGGCACACGGCGCTGGTGAGCACCGTGGGGAAGCAGGAGAGTTTCTTGCCGGCGTCGGCGCCGGTGGTTTGGATCGGGCAGGAGGTGATGGAGGAGGTCGTGTCGCTGAAGCAGGGGGAAGGGGAGCTCGGGTTGGTGGTGGCTGCAGTGGTGGCGGCGGTGGTTTGCCGGGGGATGACCATGGCGGTGATGGCTGGCATGGCGTTGCGAGCGGCCATGAGGGGCTCTTTGGCGGCCGCGGCCAGGGAGTCCTCATTGTCGGGTTGCCGACGGCTGCGGCGGAGGTCGCTGGAGGGGGATTCGCATCGCTTTAAAACCCAGAAAGCCTCAATCTGCGACTCGGCCGATGTGCAGCCGGCTGAACTAAAGCAGCGCTCGAGCTCCTCGGAGAGGGCCTCGGGTTGTGTGGAAAGGGGGAGGTGCGAGAAGCAGTAGTTGAGTGAGCCCTTGTCACCGCAGGACGCGACGGACGCGAGCTCTTCGCTGCGGTTGTGGAGGCATTCGAGGCGGCTGGCGGATGTGAGGGTCGCCGAGGCGAGGAAGAGTGAGGCGAGTATTGTGTCGCGCATTTTGGAAATGGGCGCGTCCCTGGGTTGTTGCTGCGAATGTACTATTATACCTGCGACAGGTCTATTTCCCGATTTGTTAAATCGTTCTTGGGATCTGTGGTTATCCGCTGGCTGCGTCGTGCTCCTAGTCGACTTGACTCCCCACAGATCGACGGTATGCAGAATCGAGAGTGCTCTCGTTGGGTGCAAGGCTCGACGCGGTGCTAGCTGCTGTTGTGTAAATGGAACCCTCAGCGCAAAATTGGCAGCCCTCAGGTTTTCAATCTGACAGGCTCACTGCAGGGAAATTTTGCGCTCACAACGTGCAACCGCGTCGATACGTCTCGCCGTCGTGGGAATGCAAAGGGGGGAGGGAGGTTTTTGGGAGGGAGGCCCAGCTTTAATTATGAGCAGGGCCTCCTTTTTTTGCATGCCCATTCCATTGCCCAGAGTTCAACCCAGCCCCTGGGCCGGGCTAGGCAGGGGCCACTTGACAGGATGCAGAATGGAGAGGGCATGGGATGGGTGCAATTGGCTTGAGTCGCGCTTCACGATGGCACTGCAGTTGGTGAGCCCTGCCGGCAGGGTCCCGGGTCCAGGCAAGGGCGGGGTTCCGGAAATGGACTAAAAATCTCACGGCAAAGTCGGCTGGAACATCCACTATCAGTAGCGACAGCCAATAGGAGAATGCGCAGAGGCCAGGGCCCAGCGTGCACTCCCTATCAGCCAGGGTGGGTCTTCATTGCGACGCAGTTTTCTGGATGCGCAGAGTCTCCGCTCATGGCGGCTGCCCATCGCGGCTGGTCTTTCGTTCACAGTTTTATCTGCTTGCTAATATCTTGTATTGTATGCACTGCTCTTCGCAGGATGCTGCGAACACCTCCATGACCAAGGACATGACCAGTTGGATCTGCCTGAGTCGTGATCAGACACCGCACTGGTTGGTGTTTTGGATTGAGTCTTATTATTGTCTAGTGGGGTTCCATTTCGGGAAACCCCCCGCATGAAGAGTGCGGCTGTGCCTAACATGCAGCTTGGGCTGTTCTCCGAAAACCCCCAGACCTTTGGTCGATAAGGTCTGGCAGGGCAAGAATGCATTTTACAGAAAGTTCAAGACACTGATAGGCAGCTTCCTCGATCGTCTCAGACCTCTTCAACTCCTAGGTCTATCCCCTTACGGCCTTTCTCCCCAGGAAACTGTTTGGCTCTACTCTTCACCGCCTGTGCTTTCTTTCTGCCGCGAGCCGTTTATCGCACTGTGTCTGCCACCAACGGTCACCAGCCCCTCATTGGGAAAAAGCGTGTGTGCTGGCAAGCCAACGCAGAAACTGCGGTCACACTGCAGCATCCGATGGCCGCAGCAGGCCGCTACCTAACGTTAGTCAGTGGCTGGGTGACCCATGCTTTTCCTAGTCCGACCTTGCGCCCCTGCATGCTCACTGATCCTTCGAGGCAGCTTGAACGTTCCTCAACCCCAGGTTATAGGGCTGGCTCGCATTTAGGTCAGCAGGGATCTCAACAGCAAGCGATGTGCCGATTCGAGATCTTGACTGACACTTGACGACGTGATCTTCTGGGTACCCGGGGGATTGCTGACGCTTGGAACCACCTCAGCAGTTAACAACCTACCTTACTTACCTAAGGGACCTTGCCTTTCTGCTTAGTACGGATTATGTAGCCTTGCGATTCGGTTCCGCGACTCTGGGTGGTCATAGAGACACCTTACAATCGGAGACCGGAAAATTCCCCAGCTAGAGGTGTTAGCCCAGGTGCTCCTCAGGAGGATTGCCCGTTCCCGTCTTCAGTCTTCTTGGAGTTCCTTTGGTCAGGTAGAGAGCAATTGCATGCCTTCCAAAAACGGCTATTCATGAGGCTTGAATGCGTCTCTTGATTGGCTGGTGCTGAAAGCCAAGAGACATAAGGGGAAGCGAGCCTACCTGTTCACAGTAAGAGCGTCGAGAGCGAAGCGGTGTGAAATCCGATCTATACGGCTTGCCTTCTATTCAGTATAGGGACACGACATCCATTCATTTTGATCCTATGACAGCGTCAAAATGAACTACTGTGAATGGTCTATCCCTTTTCCTTGACCACCTGTCCAAATCCATCCAGCCCCGAGAACTACCCCATACAAGACAAACCTCCTCGTCCACGGCAGGTCTTGCGCACAAAGTGATCTAGTGAGCGAGCACCACCCGATGGTCAGAAAGGCTGTACCATACTCAGCCCAATAGGTTAAACAACATCGGAAGGAGCCAGGCAAATAGACCTACTCCAAAAGAAAAAAAAAAAAAAAAAGGAAGAAAAAAGACGAGAAAAAAATGAAAGAAACGAGAGAAAGGAAGGTCAAGAGGTGGGAGAAGGCAAGAAGAAGAGGAAAGGGAAAGAAGTAAGATAAAAACAAGGTACTGTCCCAGGAGCCAATGAATTTCGTTCAGCCTCCTGCGGTCTGAGTCCGGCCGAGTTCGAGGTTTGGTATATCGGTTTTTGAGCCAGAGGGTGCTCAGGTCGTCCACTCGAGGTTACAGTGTTCAAGACTGGGATATCTGCCGGCGTCCCCTGACCAGGTCTCTTTTATTGCCGGATTGTGATTGCTCTTGCCATAGTTGTCCAACTGGAGATGTGATTCTGATCCATGCCTTACATAGCAACCGATATTGCAACGAGTAACGTGACTGTGGTGCCGGCCTGTGGATGGGTTCGCAAACTCGGAGGGTTCTCCTGAGCGGAAGAGCACCTGGACCGCCTCAACAAGCTACGGCCGATGTTAGTTCGATATCTGCCAGGAGGTTGAGGAATCCGTCGAGGGCAGGGAGCCAAACATACCATGGACAACGCATTTGCGGCCGAGAAATAAGGGCGGCAGTGCTTCCCACAAGCAGACAGCATCCGACAAGCCAGGAGGCGCAAGGACAGAAGAACTTCCATTATGCCTTGTTCTTCTTACTTTTGATCTTGCCACGCTTTTTGCCGTTCGCCACCGTCGTCGCCATTGTCGTCGCTGCCGTTGCCGCCGCCGGCTCTCTTCCGACCCCGTCGGCCCCCTCAACGCGGCCGCCATGACTGCCGCCTTTGGCTCTGGCTTTGACTGCGCCGCGACTCTTACTTTCGCCTTCGACCTCGCCAGCGCCGCCGCTTGTTTCCTTGCGGACGGCTCTTTCAGCGCGCATGACAGCTCCTTTGCATTTTACGCTGGAAAGAAAAGTTAGCTGCTGGAGTCGTAGACCGAAATATATGATGAGAGGGGGCTCCGATGAATCGATCGGGATGTGATCTGTCAGGAAGCGTCTGCCGTCTTTGCTTTTGTGAAATGATCACCGATCTACTTCTCCCTAGCACCGGCGACGCCTATATCGTGTGACGTTAGATACCGAGATGTGAGAAAGGACTTACCACTCCGAGTAAGTAGAGTGGTACACATTGTGTATGCTGCAGCATGCCAGGTACCCACGGTCAAAGCAGCGAGGCTTTGCAATGCCAAAGCATTGCGGATTGCATAGTGCCTTGTGTATCAGCATCCCTTTGATATATGGATTAAATGCGAAGGGAATGGGTTAAGATGGTCACTTCACTTACCAATGATGCTGGGTAGCTCTATTTTTTGCAGGCATACTCTCGGTCTTGGGTTGGCTGTCTGCGAGACTTGGTTAGCAGAGGACGTGATGAAATGGCCGAAGTCAAGAAAAGCCTACGACAGGTGCAGAAGACCTACTGAAAGTTGTGAGACGAAGAGAGGAAGGCAGATGCAGCCAGGCTACTGTTAGCTCTCGTTTGATCGGTTCGCTGTGACTGGATACTGGCACTACTGCGGTCGGGAAATAGCTGTTTTATATCTCGGAAATACAGCATTCAAACGTCCGAACAGTCGGGTTATACACAGTACAGAACGCGCATGCCTTACTGACGTGACATGGCTTCGCCGCCACGACGCGTTGACTTTCAACCTTCTCGATTGTGTAGAAGACGAATCAGTACACGACACTACTGCTTCAAGATCAGACAGAGCAGTGCGTGTTTTCTCATGATATGCAGCAAGCCGCTGCTAAGGCAGACGCCCGCTCCTGGGGCTGCTACCATCCGCCCATAACTCTCGATCGCTTGATTTGGGAACCAGGCCTGCGGTGCTGTGGCTTACGACAAAATACACTCTCGGACAGATTGGTCTATTACTAACATATGGCTCTCATTCAAACCGCGGGGCTCTGTACAAAAGGCGAGGTGCTAGTTCACAGTCATTGTTCTAAAGCCTTGGAGGGAAAGGACGGCGCCGATATCTAAGGTACCCTAAATCTCAATATGCAGATCTGCTGTCAATGGTCCCACTAGTAGTGGGGTGCGGAATATTAAAACAACTATTATTAAGGTTTTCAGGACATTGGAATCGCAAGAATGACGCGGTACCCTCAGTAGCAGAGCTACATCCAGATTTAGTCATAGACAGAAAGGCGAAAGTGGCGATCTCTACTTCCTCTATAAGCTTGAGCTGACGTGTGTGTATGGAGCCTCACCTCCCTAAATACAGCTGTATACGCATGGTGTATTTGTCTCCGTCATTCTCATTGTGGCATTGTGAAATGCATATATCATAGCTCGCAGTATACTTGTTTATATTGGTATATAAGCAACGTCAACTTTCTCAAGAGTCTTGCTCTGCCATTGAAATTGTCATTGATCTAGACTCATGGCAAGCAATAACCTACGTAGTGGACCGCATTCATCAACTTACTTGTTTGTCTTAGATGTGCTCTTGGATATGACTTTATGTGAAATTCATTCGGTGGCTATCGGTAAATCTAATCCTTAATTCCATATAACTAACGTACATGATAAGCGAGTGACCCACTTCCTACACGACGCGACATCTTTGCACTCAACAACAAATTTCCTCTACCATCTAAAATGCCCTCTACTTCAAAAGAAGGCCAGATAATCTTGGCCCTCCAAGCTCTTCAAAACGACAAGAATCTAAGCGAACGAGCCGCAGCTAAGATCTATGGGGTCGACCGTAGGACCCTGGGGCGCCGACGCGCCGGCAAGCCTGCATGACACAATCTTCCAGCCAACTCGCGCAAGCTCACAGATCTAGAAGAGAAGGCGATAGTTCAATATGTCA
>MU860339.1:0-25644 GCA_033296875.1 Achaetomium macrosporum | reverse complement strand
CTGTCCACCTTTCGCATCGCAATAGAAAATGCCCCACTGTCTCGCTGGCGTGGCCGCAGGCACAGATATCAGATTCGGCAGCCCCAATTCTGTTTAGGAACCCATTCAGTCTTGCCATTCCTGTTCGCAGTTGGGCCAGTACGCAGGCTTCTTTCCGCTTCAGAGATGGCGATGCTTGTGCAGGGGTAGTGAGCCAGTTGGTTGGGCGCCGCGTTGCCGGCTGCGTGCCCAACTTTCTCTCCCACGTCCACGGCAGTCGGTTGACAATCGGTTGACAACACCACGGAAATTATCACCACTTGTGTTGCCCGCCTCACAGGATGGGGTGTCGGCCGGCAAGTAAGGAGGCACTGGTACCTTGGGGGTTACATACAAGACAGTGCAGAGAGTGCGAGATGCCAAGGCCACCAACGTAGCCGCCATCCTTGTGCCTGACAGAAGTGGCGTTGTTCGCCTGCCGGAGCTCGTGTTCGGAGTAGCGGATCAGCGTGGCATCCAGCAGCTCATGCCACGCCTCGTTCAGCTCAGGCCGGCAGGGGCTGGCCCATGAACTTTGGCGTGTCCGGGTCGCCGACGAGGAACTTGTTGACGTACTTGACAAGCGCTGGTGCTGTGCGAAGGGGAGCGTTAACCAAAAGAATATCTAACCGCGTTGCTCACGATTCGATCGGCTCACAGTAAGGAATTTGCACGTCGCCGTGGTTTGTCGGCAGTATAGGGCACGAATACTGGGACCCGGCCGTCCTGAGTTTGTACGCGCCTCCGCCAATGATGGCGGCTATGGCGCTGATGAAGCAGACGAGAAGAATGTAAAATCTTTGCCGCCATTTAAACTCATGTTCGATCGGAGGATTTTGGCTGATCGATTCTTCGTCTTGACAGTCGTCTTGCGACGGGATCCGGGCATACTCGGCCTTTTCGTCCGCGGCGAGCGAAGCCATGCTTGAGACAGCCAGCTCCTGGTTGAAAGCTGGAAGCTCAGGAATTGCATCCTGAAGCTGCGGCTGTGTGTGTGTGTGTGTGAGCAGAGCCGTGGCCCGTGTGTGGGAGAGGATATCAAGCCACTCACGGAGTCCCGAGTATATGTGGTAATACAGGCGAATATTCACGATAAGCAACTGCCTTCGGCAAACCTGCCACAGGGATCTCAAGTCTCAACTACCGTAACTACCGGGCGGGGAAATATGCGGCACAGAGCAAACAGCAGCGTGCATCGGCCATGTTGTGTGATGGAGAGCAAACACTCACCGACGACCAGTTGCGATAAAAGAGTATGAACGTACGGTTCCATCGGCAGCAATCGGTGAGGACTTGCAACTCATTCCAGCAGCAGTGCTTGCCCTTCTGTCTGTTCTAGAGGATCGGTCAAGCGAGGAGGTGGCGCAGACCAGGTGTAGCAGACTCGGAACCCGCAGCTGCCTCGCTACCACATCGCCACAGCTGCTACGCCGACCCATTCTTGCACAACGGACGTTACAACGCTCCCTGCAACTGATACGATGCTCGTCTTATTACTTGGCATGGGTTATGAATTCGCAATGTCGAACCGTTACATTCAATTTGACCTGACCAGGCTGACCTACAGCAGGCTGGCGATGCACAGAGGTTAGGAGATGGGATGCAATCAGTCTGAACGCGAGTTTGCTGCTTACGCTAAAAATATCACCCATCTCGGTGCAGTTACGTCCTTGCATAACTGTCTCTTACTGGTCCGATGCGGCAGCCACACTAAAGTGTTGGATAGGTAAGTTGGAGCTGCGGCGCCACCTACCACCCGCTGATCGACACCATCTACTAGTAGTTACATGTCGCAGTTGTCGATCCCAACTCCCAAAACATCGCCCCGCTTTTCTGCCTTCCTCTTCTTCGGCACACAGAGATCCGTGTCAAACTCCCTCGAGCCGTCTCGTTTCCCCGTGACTTGGTTTCCTTGAAAGGGCGTCGTCAGCGTCTCAGCTCGGAAGACATAGTACGACATGGGCAAGACTAAAGAGAATTTGGAATCTGTTTACCTCCAGGAGCAACCGGTGCCGCAAACGCGGATATGAATAAAGCCACTAGGACAACCAGAAGGCGTGTAGTGTGTTTCATCTTGGGTTTGTCGTGCGCGGTATGAAGACGTGAAGTGCAAGAACAAGGCCTGAAGTCCCTAAACTTAAAGGCAAGTTATGCTTCCCAGACAGCATAGGTTCCACGCCGGGCTATTTATTAGGGATCGGGGCGGACATCAGCCCTATTACCAAGTCCTGCCCGCTTTACGCGACACAACGTCGTACCACACCCACATCCGGGCAACAGGGGAACACATAACTTAGAAACTGCAGGCCGAACACACCCAGCATCCAGGCCAAGGGAGGGGTTCAAGCGGCCGGCCGAGTCAGACCCTCATCCCCACCTTCAGCCGAGCACAGGCAGCAGCGGCAGATATGTTGGTTCTTCCTTGCGTCCCTGTGTAACATTACTGACCCCCGGCGAGCCAGCGCGAAGAATTCCAACCGACCATCATCGCATTCACGAATCTGCACGCACGTGCCGCGCCGAGTGCTCTGGAACCGCATGTCCGATGGCACGGTTGTTCTCTAGCCCGTGTCCAACACCAAAACCCGCCAACCAAACGCACCGGTCGTTAATTCCCGAGCTTGTCAGACAGCGAGTTGATGAACTTGCACCGCTGGAGCAGTTTCTCCCTCTCGAGCTCCCGCTTCCTCTCCTCAGCCGCTTTGGTGTCCATCTCACCGAATTCCACACCGCCGCCCCCAAGCGGGATCTGCATCTCCCCCAACCCTTCGCTCCCCCCCCCCTTGCCGTGCCTCAGGCAGCAGCTCCCTGTCCCGAGTGGGCCTCCAATCACCAGAAGATTGACGCTTTCTGCCCCGGGGTCCGCGAAGGCTTCCGGCCAAGCACCGAGCCCCGCCCCTTTCCAGGACTCGTCCGCATCCCCCTCCGGGTTCCCCGTGTAAGCAAAACGGATGAAAGTCCCGGCCATAGCCCTAGACAGTTTCGCGTCTGCCTCGGACACCTCCCCCTCGGGGAACACGCCGTTGAAAATGTAGTTGGTGTCGCTTCCGTGACAGGTACCGACGTAGGGCATCCGCGCTCCGTGGAACAGCGGCGTCAGCATGCTCTGGTTGAGCATGTACAGATGCACTCCCGCAAAGTTCGGGTCCAGCGCCCTGCTCTGCCTCGATATCTCGGAGCTGAAGTCGATGCTGGAGCATGTAAACAGCATGTCCCTCAGGATCCGCGAGACGCGGAAGTAGTGCACCGGCGCGGCAGGGTCTTCCTCGCGCTTGCGGGCCTCGTAGTTCGCGACGTCTTCCACAAAGTCGGAGGCGGGATACAGCGAAAAGAGGTGCTTGTAATCGTTGTCCGTGAGAGCGTGGGCGAAACTCTTGATGGGTGGTTTCATGCTCTCTTCGGTGTCGTAGAGGTACGCAGGGCCGGCGTTCATGGCGCCGTCATCTTGGGTCCAGCCGTAGACGAATGGTATCCCTTCGCGCGTGCTCTGTCAGCCACGCGGTCCAAAAATAATAGGAGGGACGTGGGGGATACCTACCTTTGACAAACTTCCCGGCCCTGTACAGGGTGGACTGGCGATCCGGGATGAGATCCCCGTCGACAGAGGGAATGAAGGTAAAGAGTCCGGCCGGCGGATGGTTGTTGACCGAGTACTCCATGGCCTTTGCGGTCAGCTCCTCGAAAGGAACAGCTCTGAGGCACTCCAGCGTTTCCGAGTCGCTGTCCGTGGCGCACCCCAACCTTTCCGCCACTGCTCGGGTGTGCAGCTCGGTTACGTCGCTTGTCATGTTGAGGGCTGTTCCGGGCGGTCCTGACATGGCCCAGCCCTGGGTAAACGGGACGCCCTTCTCGCCGCCGTACGAGATGAGGTGGAGCGAGGTGAAGGTGCCTCCAGCGCTGAGTCCAAAGGCAGTGATCCTCTCCGGGTCTCCGCCAAAAGCGGCAATGTTGTCCTTGATCCACTGGAACCCGGCTCTCTGGTCCCGCATCCCCACGTTCATGGACTTTTGTTTCTTGAGGATGGGCAGGCGGGCAAACCCAAAGATGGTGATGCGGTAGTTGAGGGCAACATAAATGATAGGTTTGTTTAGTGCTGTGGACAGCTTGATCAGGCGGTCGGGATCGAAATGAGGGTCGTAGGCGGACCCTTTGACAACGCCGCCGCCGTGGAGGTGAACCACGACGGGCAGCTTGTCCCCTGCCGTGGTGCCGGAAGGCCTGGCGATGCGCAGATTGAGACAATCCTCGCTGATGTCGGGCGTCTCGGCAAAGAAGGGCGGAAGACCGGGCTTGGACTGAGGACATGCCGGGCCGGGTGCCGAGGCATTGACCTCGCTTCCCTGTGGGGGTGTGTATGGCTCCGGAGGGGCGAAGCGTCGCTGACCAGACGTGTCGTGCGCGAACTTGATGTTTTGGAAGTGCTCAACAGGACCTGCCGTCGTGCCTCTGTACGTGACCTTGCTCCTGGCAAGCGTTACGGTAGGGTCCGCCAGCACCGAAGTCGCAGCCAGGCCGAGGAGGGCGGCGTGGAGTATAGTTGGGACCATCATGTCTACTCTCGAATGGTCCTCCTCTAGCAATCTAGTGTATAAAACTCGTAATTAGCATCAATGTGGGAAAGCGACCCTTAGAGCTGTTGGCGGGTCATTTGTCGATCACGGGCAATGTTCGGGGCCGAGGCACTAACATGGAAATGATGAAGTGATCTTGGACTGTGTCGAAGGCACCAAGAGCTGTTTGTCGGAATTTCGGCACTGACGTCGCCTAGACACCTCGATGGTTCCTTCCGGTCGACAGAGCCGCACCTAAACGCACTGAATGCGCGGAATGCTCGAGCCCACCCCACCTTGAGGGCTATGGAGAGTAATCCTCCCGTTTCCGCGGGTTGCAGTACAGCTGCAGTGGACTTGTGGTTGGGCGGCTAATTGCGGACTTGGGGCGGGGATCGGACTTTAGCAGATGAATTGCCCACGGCATCTGTGTGTTGGATGGCCCGATGTTTGTGTCGCCGCGGTTTATAGCTTGCACGCCGCGAGGAGGCAGACCCGCATTCCGCCAGCGAACGAGAAGGGACAGCCGCCACCGTGGTGCAGATGAGCCGTATCTCCTGCGAGCCTTGCTTGTTTCTCACACGGCCAGCAGAAAGGAGCTTTCTCTCCCCGCCCAACGTGGCTATACAAGGGGCGGCGCAAGAAACGAGTTACAGCTGTGCAACACACCGAGAACCGAACCTGTCGAATCACGGGTCTTAGATGTAGATTCCCACTGTTCCACAGCAAGTTATTTGTTGGCTGTGAACAGCTAAGCTGCCAACAGCGAACCCGAGAGACGGCACTTCGATGATTCGACTCCGGCCTGACAATCGGCGAGGTACTTATATAGAGGAACTTCGGTTAATCCCGCCCTTTCGCTTTTACTCCGTCGCAAACCAAGCGGACTCATCTCCTGTCAAAGACACAGTCCCCCATAACTGGCTTGTCCTTAGCTAGACGCTTGTCTGCACGGTGCCCGATTTCGTCAACTCCAGCGCTATGGGCCTCCCTCGATACGATGATCCGGCCGGCTTGGTCGCCGCCACCGTCATTCTGCAGGCGGTTTCCCTTACCTGTGTTGGGCTGAGGTTTTACTCAAGGAGATGGAAAGGCCAGAACTACTAGTAACGGCGACTTGCTCGGTCTGCCCAAAAGGTTCACCCTTTAATTAATCAAGCCCTTCAATAGTCGCCACCTGCTCGCCAAGGCCTCGAAGTCTCTCAGGGGAGTATGCAGCACAGTGCGTATATGGAGTGGCTTGCCTTAAGCGACTTCAGCGGTTGAGCCACAGCAAGGTCGGATTCAGCATCGCCCCATGCATTACGGGCACCAACATCTTCTTTTTGGGTACCCCGACCAACTTCGAAACCTGAAAGTGCCAGCATGAGTGAACCAGCTGAAAGGAGCTCTGCGTTCCCCGACACCTCAGTCGGCTTGATGCAGGCGGATTCGACAGAAGTCACGGAACCCTCACCCGGCAATTCCGATGCCAGGCCACTCCCTAGATCGCTCCAGTTACAGATCGCAGTCAGCTTGCTCACCAAGCGGCAACCAGCTCTCAGCAGGGGCAACGTTATCGTGCTACCCTTTCACAAGATCCTCAAACGCCACGCTCAAGCCAACGAAATCGACGCGATGGAGTTTGTTCGTGCGAATACCACCATCCCTGTCCCGAAAAGTACTGGAGATGTTCTGATGAGTATAGCCCTGGGAGACTGCAGCAAGGTCTGACGTTGAGTCTTCAATTAGTCCTCAACTTTTACAACAGACAGCCCAACGGCTCCGCCGATATTGTCATGACCCAGCTCCCCGGCATCGAACTTGAATACGCCCTCTCCAGCATGACATCAGCCCAAGTCGAATCGGTCGCGCACCAGCTTGCCGGCTACATCGCCCAGCTCCGCCAGCTCAGCCGGCAGCCTGCAACAACCGACGGGTCAACTCCTGATTCCACTCGTCTTATCGGCGGCGTCTCCGGTGGCCCAGGGCTTGACTTCCGTCTAGGTTCTCACCCCTGGGGCCCCTTCCACACGACCGCCGAGTTCCATACCTACCTTCGCTTCGGAGAGCCGCTGGAATACTGGACGCACGAGCAAGCCGTGATGGACGTGCACGGGCGGCCGGAGGGGAGGTACAAAGTGCTTTTTGCTCATGCGGATCTTGCGCCACGCAATATCATGGTGGATCCAAAAAAGGGCAAGATCACGGGCATCATTGACTGGGAATTTGGAGGCTGGTATCCCGAGTACTGGGAATACATCAAGATGTTCTACTGCGGAGTGAGACCTTATCAGGAGAGGTGGTTTGCCGCGATTGCGAGGGAGCCGGGGATTGAGAAGTACGAGCTGGAGAGGAAGGCGGAGGAGGCCATTTGGATCAGGGCGGGACCATTTGGCTATGAGTGAGAAGCGCGTTGATGGTATTTCGCGAGGGAGAATCGGTGTTGCCCGTTTGTAAACACGAGCCGTACCCAGAGTCCAGAGGGAACCTGATAGAGGGGACAGCGTGTAAGTCAATTCTCGTTTTCCTCCGCACCCTCCTTCTCATCCCTCATTCTCGTCTCCGTAATCCTCATCGTCTCTGTCACTCTCCGACTTGGTTGATACCTGCCCTTCTTTGACTTTTCGGGATTCGATTGGTGGCGGCCTCGCTTGCGCCCAGGCTCGTCGCCACGGTTTCCACAGAGGTCCAGATAAAGTTCTCGGGGTATTCATCACGATTCTCGTCTGTGTCTATCGGACCGCCAACGTCTTAGTCCCAATCTGCCCAAGCGTCGTCATGATAGTCCGCCTCCATTTCGCCTAAGTTAAGAGTGACTGCCTATGCTGATGCAAGGTTGCAAAGCGGATAAGTTGTGGTTACCAGAGTGGTATAAGCAGTGTTTCTCCGTGCTTCCTTCCTGGAATGGTTCTCCACATTGTACACAAATGCTGAGGGTAGAGGGTAGGCTTGCGTTTATGGCCGTTTACGTGGTTCACTCCGGCGCTGGCTGCCCTGGCCCTGGCCCTGGCCTCGGTTTCCACCATATGAAGGTACTTCAGCGCCTTGGCGCGGACTCGATCGTCATCGCAGAGCGCAGTGAGGATGGCTCGGACTGTGCTCTGAGGCGTTAAATAAACGTTCCATTGTTCTGAGCAGAACAGGGTTTTCTGAAATCAATGAGGCGTCAAAGCCGTATCTGGTGCGTCGGCGACTGAGGGTAAATGATGAGGGTTCCGCGAGTTGTATCCGACGTTCCATAGGTACCTAATGTACGTTGCGCGGCTGATCACTTGCTCGGCCAGAAAAACCAGTTCGAACAGCAACGTCACAATGTTACTACCTTGCCATTACCTCTTTACACTAAACTAAGTCAATCAACAGAGCCACTGTCTTCTGCCGACCTTCATGGGACTGTCGCAAAGAAGCTGCATTCCCCAAAGACCGAACAAAGGCGAACAGCGTACCTACGGTAGTCACCGCCCAAAGCATAACCTTATCGCCACACCCAAACACGAGCTTGTCAACAACAAGGGGCCTGACCCACGCGCCACGCTGGCTAAGTACTATCACGTATCATCTGAGCTCAGAGCTTGACAGCGGTCTTAGCACGAAACCGCTCTCCGTACTTATAAAACAAAATGGGAAACGGCAGGAAGGCCAGCGATAGCAAAGCCAGCAGTGAGTTGCCCCAGCCGTAATGAAGAGTCCGGTACATCTTGGGCCCGGCCAACGGCAGGAATGTCCCTGAAATATACCTCAGCAAGAGATTTGCGCCCAAAGCCGAGGCGGCACCTTCTGAGCCAAACAGGTTGACGAGGTAAAGCTGAGTGGACATCAGGATGAAAAAGGTGCCATATCCGATGAAGGTGGTGCCGATGATGGGCACAATCCAATGCACCTTGTACTGAGCCGTCCAGCCGTAGATGAACAGGCCGACGGCCACCGAAGGGCTGAACCAAATCATGGGCAGTAGGCGCTGCTCGAGAGGCGGTGAAGGTTGTCCGTTTGCTACGGCTTGCGCCATCATCCTCTTGTTCAGGCTGTTGAATATGGGCACGGAGAAGAGCATCGAGATGCCCAACCCAAGGTACACCAAGCCCGAAGTGGCCGTAGTGAAGCCGTACTGCCCTTCGAACACGCTCGTAAATGTTGTGAACAACAGATACATGATACCAAAGATGAGGCCGACGTAAAGCGACAGGACCAGTACGATAGGCGAGCGGAGAAGGAGCATCGTTGGGCGGACGAGCGCCCTGTTGAGGACGCGGCGAGGCGGAAGAGGCAGTGCGAGTTTGGACCGTAGGTGCGGGTTGCCCGTCTTAGCACGAAGCTGGGCAGCCTTGCGCTCAAGGAGAACCCTGGGATGCGTCTCGCGCAGTGTGACGAGAGCAGCAACCCCGGCGGCGCCACCACCGATAGCGAGCACCCAAAACGTCCATCGCCACCCCTTGGTGGTGGCTATGAACCCCCCAATCAGCGGCCCGAGGATCGGCCCCGTCAGCGATCCTAGGCTGAACAGGGTCATGGCTAAGCTGCGTTTGGGAAGATGGGTGAGATCGGCGATAGAACCGCCGCCGAGAGCCATTGGCACACCGCCCGCACAGCCCGAGATGAACCGGCAGACGAGGAACGGGCCGACAGTGTTGCTCAGGGCGTTGCCAACCACGAGCGCCACGAAAACCAGATTGGAGACGTGGTAGACAGGCAGGCGGCCGTATACCTCGCTGAGGGGCGATATGACCATCGGGCCGACGGCGAGTCCGAGGACGTAAAAGGTGATGGCCAGAGTGCTGACGACTTCGGAGTGGATATCGAGATCGACCGCTATGCCGTTGATGCCTGGAGCGCAAATGGCCGGGGCCAGGTTCCTGAACCAGGGCAGGTGTTAGTCAGTAAAATAGAAGGTGACAGGCGGATTGCGTGTGGCGTACGTGATCAGTCCGAGTATTGAAATCATCAGGATATTCGCCCACCGCTTGCGGGCTGGCCAGTTGACTGGGTTCGCCACGTCCTCGGGCCCGTCCCAATCAACGACATGGTCGTCGGCGCCAAGATCAAGGTTGCTGTCGCTGCCCGGCGCCGACTCGAGGGGAGTGTTGCCCTTATGCTGCACTATATTGGAACCCCAAAGCTTCACTGAGGCGGCTTTGTTCGTCATCCTGTTGGAGTTTGAGCGAACCTTGTGAAGCTGGAAAGGGAATGAGGTGCAAGCAAGGTCACTGCCGGGATGTCGTATTGCCCGGCCCGTGGATTGGAAAGGTGGATTTTAATCTAAGGCGCCTTAGGCACTGCAGCCCGGAGGAACCTGTTGGTCCGCGGGTGAGGGGCGGAGGTTAATGGTTGGGGAGCAGACGTGACTTTCGACATGCAAACAAACTGCGAAGGCAGAAGGTCGATGCGAGTGCTAGTACACATAGCGTCATAGCCGGCTGAGCTCTTGATATAAGAGAATTAATCATACCTTTTCACTCCGTTTGCCACTGGCCTGATGTTTCCTTTCACCACATAGGTTGCATCACCGTGGACAGTATCGGACGAAGCACATGAGATGATGAGCATCTGGAGATGGGCTAGACGAGGCTAGACGACATTGCGATCCTCCGCGGCACATCGGAGCCGATCTCCATGGTGTTGAGGTTATCAAAGATCCGAAGACCCGCTCGCCAGTCCCATCCACGCACAGAAGCTTACCAATCTCCCTGTTTTCCCATCAGTCAGCGTCGTTGTTAAATAACAGTGCGGCTGACGTTATGACAATATGCTAGGCGCCTCGGGCGGAGCAATGGGTTACTAGGTACTTAGTAAGTTCCCGTGCAACGGAACATGATTGATGTGGTAGGTGCAATATAGAACGTCTACTATACATGAGCTAAGCGGGAAGTCCCGTAGTTATCGATTCCCGGAACTCTGCGAAGAGCCAGCAAGCCTGAGGAAGGCTTGGTGTGTACCGTGTTTGCTTGTTTGTCGGGTGGGGCGGGACGGCGGACGATCGGATGGTTTATCTCCGTCTCGACGGAAGTGGGGCCCGGTGGGGTGCAGGGACGGGAGCTGGCTCAGTCAGGCCAACCGTTAAGGCACATGGGAGTTATTTCCGTGCCGATGAATTCTAGGATCTTGGTATTCGTTATGGCTGTAGGTTCCGCATCACACTCTCAACCAGTTCCTCAACTGACAGGGAACATCCGCGGCTTTTCTCCGAACTCCAACACCCACCCTGCCACGCAGCTTGGACATGTCATCCCAGAGCGAGAGCATGGCGACGGTACCGCCGACAACGGACCGCTCCGGGACGGGCCGGACCTCGACGCCTGCTTCGGACCAACCCTCGCCGGTCAACGTCACAGCTACGTCAGAAGGTATTCACCCTCGCCTCACCACCAACCCAAATCGCCGCAGGGAGAAACCACAGCTGTCTTGTAATCTTTGCCGACGTCGCAAGTAAGACTCCGCCATGCGCGCTGATGACTACTCGCTTAACAGCGTTGCCCAGGTTGCGCTGTGACCGCAAACAGCCATGTTCGAGCTGCTCATCGCGTGGCCTGGTATGCACCTATGCTGAGAATCGAACCCTGCCCAAGCCGGCTTCCATGCATGACCGCATCGTCTACCTCGAGCGCCTTGTGATGTCACTGATTCCCGTCTCTGCGCGAGCATCCCCGCCCGGAAGTGTTGCCGCTACTCCGTCTCAAGGTCTGCTGGCCGCTTCCGACCCCGGCCCCACTCTGCGTCCCGGCCCCGGCCCACATTCCGTTCCGGCTCCGGCCTCCGGCGCGAAACCCGAACCGGTTGCGGATCCGATAAGTGCTTCAGCTACCATGATCACTCGTACCGAGGCAGCACCGTCGGCAGCAGAGCCCAACCCGCCCATAGATGTGGAGTCCGACTGCGGGAGCATGCGTATGAGTCCATCTGAGCTGCGCTATGTCGGCGGCGACCACTGGGCTGCCATCCTGGAGAGCATCGCCAATCTCAAGGATCATTTTGACCGGGAAGAACGGTTCCGACTAGCCCAAGACGAGCAAGACACCCTTGGCGGCGGCGCAGAAGCTAATGATGTGCTGAGACATCGACGTCGCCACACACTGCTCCTCTATGGTTGTCCGTTGCCAGCATCGCGAGCTGAGATCCTGGCTGCCTTGCCTCCCAGGAGTGCGGTAGACCGCTACGTTTCTCGTTACTTCAACCGCCTGGATCTGGTCCATTGTTAGTAGTGGTTCCATGTAGCCCCTTTCCTCCGAACACGCTAGGATATGGTAGCTGACAGAGTCGTCCACGAGCAGGTATTGTCCATGGCCCTAGCTTTCTTCGCGAGGTACGGACTATCAGTGGTGCCTATATTCTGCACCGTTTTCGACTGCTGAAGGGGTCCTTGTCCGAACATGGCACTAACAGGAATTTTGCAGTATGAGACTTTCTGGACAAATCCCTCGAGCGTCCCCATTATCTGGGTTGGACTCCTTTTTAGCATGATTTGTCTAGCGCTGCTGGCCTCGGATCCCCTGGATACTGCGCATGGCGACCCGGAGCACCGATCGCTCCAGGTCGACCTCTACCGTGAGAAGACAGTACAGTGCCTCCTCCTGGGCGAATACACCAAATCTGGGCCGTACGTGCTGGAAACGGTGGTGCACTACATCTACATCGAACTGAACCTCCGTGGCGACGCCGACAAGGATATATGGCTTCTATTTGCCCTTGAGGTAAACCTGGCGATGCGTATGGGGTACCATCGTGATCCCAGCCACTTCCCCGGAATCTCGCCGCTGCAGAGCGAGATGAGGCGCAGACTGTGGGCCATTGTCCTCCAGGGAGACATCCTCGTCTCAACCCAGATGGGTATGCCGCGTATGATCTCGGACTGGAAATGGGACACAGCCGAGCCGCGGAATCTCAGCGACGCGGACCTCGACGAAAACACAGCTGAGCTGCCGCCGCCCCGCCCCGAGACAGAACTCACCCCGGCGCTTGGCATCATCGGGAGGAGGAGGATGTATATCGCCCTGGGTGCTATCTGCGACGTCACCGCGGCGGTGCAACCATGCAGCTACGCAGAGATTATGCGAGTAGACGGCATTCTACACCAGGCGGCCGCTAACATCCCCGCTCCGCTGAAGCCCAAACCAATGGCCATCAGCATCACCGATGCACCCGAGGTTATCATGGCCCGCTTGTTCATCGCCCATCTGTTTTACAAGGGACAGATCATGCTCCACCGGCGGTTTTTGTACCTCGAATCACCTTCGCGAGACAAAGACATGTTCGCCTACTCGCGCACGACCTGTCTGGAAGCCTCCCTCGCCGCCCTTGAGCTTCGAAACATCCTTGACGAAGAGACGCGTCCCGGAGGCGAGCTCTACATGATGCGCTGGCGTGTGTCTTCCGTCCTGAACGACACCTTCCTGACCGCCACGATGGTGTTGTGCTCCTTGCTACACCGTGGCCTGACACTACACCGGGACGATGAGATTCTAAGTGCGCTGCGAAGAGCGAGGACCATATGGATGCGCGCGAGTTCAAGCTCACACGAGGCGAAAAGGGCGGCTGAGACGGTGAGTATTGTGCTCGCCAGGGCGGGAGAGGGCCGAAGTAGCATACAGGACCAGCAAAATATGAACAAAACGAAACATAGCGAACAGGAATGTGAAACGGATGCTGCCGGTCTGCAGCCTGGTTCAGAGGGTGCGGACCCGGAGCTAGAAGCACCGCTGCAAGATGATCTTACGACGCTGGGCATTGGTGCTTTTGATCGTGAGTGACCGCAACATCTACCCATCGCTGTGGGAAGTTCAAGTTTGGAAAGTGGAAAGCTGACCAAGGCGGCAAACAGCTGATAGGTTCGTCATGCCAGGTCTTCTGGGGGGTTTCACACCTCCCCATGCTCTGGGCAACACGATCAGCTTCAGTGCCAGTCCGGGAATGGATAGCTTGGATGTACCACTGGATGAATGGGTTAACATGACGGATGGCTCTGGGACGAACTGGTAGGGGCAAGTACCAGGTAGTCGTCTCTGGCCAGGTTAGAGCAATTTCCCTTACCCAATCTTGCCTCGTCGATGTGTTTGAGTGAATATTAGACTAATAGACCCCCTTGAACATAGCGCCCATCAATGCAATATGCAATCTTTTAGTCTCGACGTCGCCCTGGTAGTACGCCACCCAATAAAATCGGTTACAGTGCCTACCAGGTGCATCGTAGCTTTTCTGGCGGCTTGTTTTGAGAAGGCACTTCTGCACTGCGCCTTCACACTGACGCTGCCAATTGAAGACAGTTCGTGTTTGGAAACGAGGCGAAGTCAGAGCCCCCTTCGGAGTTACATCGTGAGGGCCAACTGAAAGTATCACTCTGAATATCCCATAGATGATCAGTAACTAGTCAGTACCGCTGTTGCACTACAACACTATTATATCGCTACTCCTCTGTCCAGGGCACTGTTTCCGGTATCCGATTTCATGAAATGAAGCTGTACGAGACTGACCGTTGGTACTAGCAGTAATTCCAGAGACTTTCACCTCCTGATCCAGTCGAACTTGTCACCGAGGTACAAATGGGCCCTCAAATCCCCAGACCTGGCGTGGCCTTCAAACGATTCGTATCTCGCCGTGCGCCCGCACAACTGACCCAGACGCCCGCTCGCCTCTGCAGACCGGACTTCCTGGTATGTCACGGTCCTCAAGAACCTGCCGACCCACAGTCCGCCGGTATATCGGGAAGCCCCTCTCGTCGGAAGAACATGGTTTGTTCCGATACACTGTGCGTATCCACTGCATTAGCCAGAACATCTCACAAGCATCCAATCCAACACATTAAAGGGAAGGCGACTCACCTTATCGCCGTAAGAGACGCAGGCCATGGGCCCGAGGAACAGAGCTCCATAATTGGTCATCTTCTCCAGCGCCTCCCGCGGGTTGGCCGTCAAGATCTGGACATGTTGCAAGGCATACTCGTCGGCAACCTGGTAGGCCTCATCCAGGGAATCCACGAGGACGACCTCGCCGAGCTGGCCCCAGGAGACACTGGCAATGGGGGCCGTGACCAGGCCCTCGAGGAGACGGCTGCAGTAATCGATGGTCTTCCTCCCCACGTCTTCCGAGGTGGTGATCAAGATGGCCGGGCTGTCGGGTCCGTGCTCGGCCTGCGAGAGGAGGTCTGTGGCAACCATGAAGGGCTCCGCCGTCTCGTCGGCCACGATGAGGATCTCGGTGGGGCCGGCGAAGAGGTCGATGCCGATCTCGCCGTAGAGCTGGCGCTTTGCTTCAGCCACAAACGCGTTGCCCGGGCCGGCGATGAAGTCGACTTTTGGCACAGACTCGGTGCCGACGGCCATCGCGGCGACTGCCTGGATGCCCCCGAGGACGAAGATCTCGTCCACACCGGCCAGATGCATGGCTGCCACGGTAGTAACTGGGATCTTGCCGCGGTCGGGGGGTGTGCATGCAACAACCTTCACACCGGCGACCTTGGCCGTGAGGATGGTCATGTGTGCTGAGGCCGGAAGTGGGTAGCGTCCGCCGGGGATGTATCTGTACCCTTAGATCAGTATTGCAACTCCTGTGTCCAACTATTTCCAGGGTTCAAAGCTAACTGACGCGCCAATGGTGGTTGTTTCTCTGTCCGAGGAGGACGCCGGGCTCCGTCTCGACTTCGAAGTCCTTGAGCGAGGCCTTCTGCGCCTCGGCAAACCTCCGTACGTTGGCCTGTACATCCTTGATGTCTTGGATGGTTTGGGAGGGGACTTGAGCAATGGCGTCTTCGATCTCGGTTTTCGACAGCTTGAATGAAGCCGGCGACCACTTGTCAAACTTGTCGCTGTACCGCCGCACGGCTACATCTCCGTCACGGCGGGTTGCGTCAATCACGTCCTTCACAATGCCAGCCACATCGGTGGATGGCTGACCGTTGGTCGTTGCCGGGCTAGCCTTCTTGAGATAACTGCGCGCCATGGTGTATTGTTACTGCGTCTGACGACAGAAGGGATTCACAGCGACTTATTAGGTAGTAGTAAGGCCCACTACAGACACAACTTGTTGCTCTCCTACATCTAAGTACAAGAATGTGCCATCGGGACTGAATGCCGGCCCCTCCCTCTGTACCCCATAACCCCAGTTTCGTTCCCGGATGTGGGGGCAGACAGCCGAAGACTGGACAGAAAGATGGGGATACACCACCCGAGGGTAGGAATAGGATCAGTCAATGAACAAACCGCCGTTAACAAACAAGTGCTGTCCGTTGACCCACCCGGCTCTCTCTTCGCACAGGAAGGCCACTGCGAAGGCCACCTCCTCCGGCTTCCCGAGCCTCTTGGCAGCCGGCGTAGCGTCAATGGTCGGCTGCAACACCTTCATGGCCTCCTCCCCCGCAGCCAGGAACCCCTCGGTGGCGGTGGGGCCGGGCGACACGGCATTGACAGTGCAGCCGTACTTGGGCGGCAGCTCCTTGGCCCACACACGCGTGAACGAGTCCACCATGCCCTTGGTTCCCGCATAGATGGTCTGGAGCGGTGGGGGCCCGCGGGAGCTGACTGAGCAGATGTTGACAATCCGTGCCCCCGTCGGAGCCAGATACCGCAGCGCGTGCTGGGTCAGCAGGAAGCTCCCGCGCCCGTTGAGGTTGACCAGCGTGTCCCAGTGCTCCATGGTCTGATCCTCGAACGGGAGGTTGATCGCCAGGGCCGCGTTGTTCACCACGATGTCGATACGGCCAAACTCATTGTACGCAGTCTCCGCCAGTGTCTTGGGGCCGTCGATGGTGCTCACGTCTGCGCAGACGGCTATCGACTTGGTCGGTAGACTGGCTGCCACGGCAGTTGCATCGGCCGACAATGAAGGGTAGGGGTAGTTGATCACAATGTGGGCACCGCGGGAGGCGAGCTCGTTCGCGATGGCGAGGCCGATGCCGCTGCTGCTACCGGAGATCACAGCAACTTTGCCTGCGAGGGTTTGCGGCACGGAATCTGAACTTGTTGAGGACATGGCGAGAGTGCTCAAATCTTGTAAACGTCCCTGGATAATGTTTGCCTGAATGTTTCTTTCTGCATATCCTTTGCCAATGCTGTGTGTTCGAGGTTTTGAATTCCTCGCCGAGGAATCCTCGGAAAGTGGTCGGTCCACAGGACTCTCGAGCGGGGTCATTCGGGTCAACAAAACAGACACAGCAGAGTTACAGAGTTGTTGGACGAGAATGAGCCGCTCCAGCAATGTGGAGGCCATATTTCATGAGATACACTTGGCCTTGACAAACGAGGCCGTTGACATAACTACTTACATCCGTACTACCTAACGTACAAGCTACTAGTAAGTAGTAACGCAATCTCACTCGCCCACTTCTCGGTCCTCATGCCAGTGCGCAAGGCGCCTGATGAAGCCCCATCCCCAAGTCACGCGCCGGATTCTGCTGCCAAAGACAAACATGGGAATCCAGCAGAGAATCACCCCCCCGGAAATAGCGGCCATGGTCCCAAAGGCTACCTCATATCCGCTCTGGGTGATCCAGGGGTTGGTGTAGAAAGACAGGAGGAAACCAAAGGCCGCCTTGAACGCATGCTGTGTCACCGTGATCTCGCCCGCCACAGGGCGATAGGCGTCGATGGCGTAGACCAGGGTGACATTGGTCCCTTGAACGATGGCGAAGTTCACTGTTTATTTTTATTAGCACAGTCACTAGTACTTGTACTGCTACTGGCATGGGAGGAGATGTCGTACAGAAAGCCAAACCCAGCGTGGGCACCATCCAGTGCAGATGCTGGCCGACGCCGACACCGTAGAGCACCAGGGCGAGCGGAGCCGTGATGAGACAAGGTATCATGGCGGGTAGACGCATCTCGGGCTGGCGGACACCACCGTTCCTCCGCGTTAGCATATCGGCAACCCAGTCGCTGAAGCTTCCGCCAACGATACCTCCGACTAGGGCACCGATGACGGCCGCTATGAAGCAGAGGCCGCATTGCCAGGCCTCGAAGCCGTAGGTCTCGCTGAAGGCAGATGCAAAGTTGGATGAGATGGCGACGAGAAAGCCGATGGTGACGGCCATGACCAGAGTAGCCCACAAGACCGGGGGCAACGTGAGCATGACGATCGGGCGGATGAAGAGTTTGAAGAAGGTCTCCTGGGTATGCACTCCCGTGAATATGCTCAATGTCTGCCAGTAGCTGAGACGCTGCGGCGGTGTCCTATTTTTATTCGACGTCGTCTGCGGAGGCGCCACTTCAGGGTGAGCGGACTCGGGATCCAATCCCTGTTTGAGAGGCTCGTTCCCCAAGACCTTGGGACTGAAGGCAGCGTCGGCTCCGGCCAGATTTGCTGCACGGTTGAACTCGGTCTCGGGAAAACCAAAAATGATGAGCACCGTGCAAGCACCGATCAGGGCCACGGCCACCCAGTAGATGTACCGCCAGTCGAGGTTGATGGTGATCAGCCCGGCAATGATGATTCCGCAGCCCACGCCGCTGGAGAGCGCCCCGGTGTAGATGCTGTGATACAACGGCGAGTCAGAACACGGGAGATCTTATCATCCTGTCACTCACTCATCGGGGACAGATGCGGACTTACGCCATGATTGTGCCACGCTCGTGGAGGAAGAAGATGTCCGAGATGGTCAGCGGCACCAGCGTTTCAGCCGCCCCGGACGCAAAGCCCATGAGGACCCGGGCTGCCAGCTCGCTCCCATAGGTGGTCGCACTGCCAGCCCAGGCGGCTGTTGCCGTGTATAGGATGAAGGAGGCGATATAGCTGGGTCGGCGACCATACTTGACAATCAGCGGCATCCAGATAAGGTTCCCCAGCCCTTGCAGCAGCGCCGTGGTCGTGAAGAAGTACGCAGCCTTTGCGATCTTGTCCGAGAAGTCTGGGCCGGGAGGCCCGAAGAAGGATTCTGTAATCTCGACCATGGCCACTGTTGGGCCGGCCGCGAGGAAGTTGCTGAAGAAGATGGCGCATGAGACCAGCACGGCGATATACACGCGGTATGCCTTCGACCTGCACGTCAAGTTGGTCAGACAGGCTCAGAATTAACACAACAATACCGGTAGTAGAGTTACCAGTTGACAGGGTCGTTGGGGTCGTCGGTCGGCGTCGGCACCAAGATGATTTCATTGGTCTCATGGTGACGGAGCCGGACGTTTCCCAATGTCTCGCCCCTCGACGCTTGCACATCGGGCTCGATGGACTCTGTAGCCATTGTGTTGCTTTCAGTTCGATTTGTGGCCTTCCTTTGTGCTGTGATTCCGTTGGACCTGTCTTAGGCAATCTTGTTATCCTAAGGCACTCACGCGGTGCCGGGATCTAGACCTCGAAGTCTGGGGGAGTGGAGTTGTTGCGGCAAAAGGATGTGGTCCCGCTGGACCCGAGGGACCGGGAGTCGGTCCGGGACACCCTTACCGGCCGCCTGCGTGATTGCGTGTCCAGGGGTTTGTCGAAACAGCAATCTGCAACACCATCTCCTGCACTTATTGGGCTGTTATTTTATGTTTTCTTTGACGATCATGGCTATAGGATTTCTGCCCCTTTGAGTACAGAGCATGATTCGATTGTTCATTTTAGACTGTTTATATCTCTCATAATTCATTCAGGCGCAATGATGGACAAAAGACGCACCCTGGCGATGAAGCGCCTCCCGCCCAACTTCCCCATCATCTGGCGGGGCGAAGTTGGCTACGAACAGGCGCGCGTGGGACGCGTCTTCAACTACCGCCGTCCGTCGCGGTATCCTATCGCCGTGGTTGAGGCGACCACCGAAGACGACATCGTGGAAGCCGTCGGGCTGGCCAACGAAATTGGATGTCGCGTCTCCGTTCGGTCAGGCGGCCACAGTTGGGCCGTCTGGAGTGTCCGCGACGACGCAATCCTGATCGACCTAGGATGATACTACGAGTTCGTTCTGGACGAAAAGACCGGAATCTTGAGGGCATCCCCAAGCAACACGGGACGGTTGACCAATAAGCTCCTCGGGGCATATGGCCGCATGTTCCCTGGCGGCCACTGCCCGGAGGTCGCCCTCGGCGGTTTCCTTCTGCAAGGCGGTATGGGTTGGAATTGCAAGGTGATTACAATGCCCACCTTAAGCAGCAGGAGCACTAAGCTGACCAATGACAGAACTGGGGCTGGGCGTGTGAGAGGGTCTTGGGCGTCGACGTCGTCACCGCGGACGGCAGGAAGCTGCACTGCGACAAGGATGAGAACACTGACCTCTACTGGGCAGCCCGCGGTGCAGGACCAGGCTTCCCGGCCATCGTCACGCGATTCTACCTCCAGACCATTCCTGCCTTCAGCCGCATGCGTTCTTCGGCGTACATCTATGAGAAGAAAGACTATCGCAAAGCCATGGAATGGATTCTCAGGGTAAGACTTCAACAAAGTGAGCCCCTCTATTATCCATCTTTGACTGACGAGAGCCGGGCTTTGCCTAGGTCGCGCCGATATACGACGAATCTACTGAGATCGTCGCGGTCGCATCCTACCCTGCTGGACTGTCGGATGTCCACGTCATGGTCCTCCTAGTGACCTTCAAGAACAGCGCTGAGGAGGCACTCGCCGCGTTGCAGCCAGCAGAGGATACCGCGCCGCCGGGCTGCGTCCAAAGGTGGTTCTGCCGGGAGACCTCCCTGGCAAAGGAGTATGACGACCAGCATGCCGCAAACCCCATGTCGTACAGGTACTGCACCGACAATTGCTACGTCAAAAATGATGCCGACGTCGTGTCTGTCCTGGAGGATGCATTCACGTCGCTTCCCTCGAGGAAGTCTTTCAGCTTGTGGTACTCGATGGCGCCGGGATCGCGCCGCAGCGTCGAGGCGGGGACGATGCAAGACATGGCTCTCTCGATGCAAACCGATCACTACTTTGCCACCTACTCCATCTGGGAAGACGAGGCTGACGACGCAAAGTGCCGGGACTGGGTGGCCAATATCTTCAAGCGCGTAGAGCGGCACTCGGAGGGCAGTTATCTGGGAGACGCCGACTTCCAGGTCCGGCGGACAAGGTTCTGGCAAGATGAGCAAGGCAAGAAGCTGATGCGGATCAGGAAGGAGTGGGATCCGCACGGGAGGATCGCCGGCTATCTGGACGTTGGCGACAAGAGCGGCGCTGAAGGCCTTGAGAACGTGCATGAATGGGAGCCTAAATAAAGGGTCTGGCTGAATCTTGCGTGAGCAATCAGCTACAGAGAAAATCCAGCATCTATGATAGCATTTTGCCCCGTCACAGTCCTTGATGTGACGAATGTCTTGACCTGCTGGGCGACATCGTCGACAGCTGCAAACCGCTTCAATTTGTTCTGCTCCTTCACAGCCTCGAGCCGCTCGGGTGGAAATGAGAGCCCCCAGTCCTTCATACGTTAGTTCCATTCTTTTTTTTTTTTTTTTTTTTTGGACTAAGATCTCGGTGAGGCATAAGGTACATACCGTTAGCAAAATCCCCGGAGACACACAGTTGACTCGGATGGTAGGGGCGGCTATGACAGCCAAGGACTTGACCAGATGGATCTGGGCGGCTTTTGTGACGGCATATGGCTGTGACATTAATGTCAGCGTAAATTAGCACATGCATCCAGGGCTGAGCTCAACAAACCAAGCTACTGCCACTGGGTTTGCACCCTGCGATGCTCGCTGTGCTGACAAACACAGCAGCTCCTTCTTCGCGGGCGTTGCTCTCTTCTAACCACTTCCTGGCGGCGTGGAAAAGCCAGAGGTGCGACTTGACGTTGACCGAAAAGCACCGGTCCCAATCGTCTTCGTCAACACCGTCATCAAGGTCCGAGAAATTCCGCATGCGCGTCCAGCCGACATTCGAGATGATGACATCAAGACGGTTTCCCGAAGCGGCAGCTGCCTCATCCACCAGACGGATTACCTCGGTCTTCTGGGACAAGTCCGCCTGAATTGCGTGGAAGCTCGGCGGATGTAAACCAGAGTCGTCAGAGCGCCGAGGCACCCAGGCATCTCGAAGTTCTTTGACCAGGGCTTCTGCTCGCGCCGCGTCCCTCGAGTAATTTACCGTGACGCTCATCCCCAGCTCAAAGGCAAGAAGACGGGCGATGGCGGCGCCGAGACCGGCGCTTCCCGCCGTCACCAGCGCAGCGTTCCGCGAAGCCATTGTCATTCGCAATAAACCGCCGCGGTACATCGGTACTTGGGCTTTGCCAAGTATCAGACCAGGACAGACAAGCAATCAACACAGGACTTTACCTCAACGTTGGGTCAACTACCGTGTGCTGCAGATCGATCCTCTTTCGGCTGTTCGGATCCGGGTTGTGACCGTCGAACTGGATGCGGGGGACCACGCCCTCCAGAGGGGGTCAGCGGGACCGCGCCCGCATCCCGGCATATTGAGCATCACCTCCTGCCTACCTCAGGAACAATGAGACGAATTTGGGATCTCGTAGCGAGGTCTGATGAGGACGTACTTAGCTGCCGACACCTCCAACGGCTTCTTGGGGGAAGCAAGTGCATGCAGGGTCCGACATCCTGGCATCGACTGAACTTCCTTACACAAGCGGCACAGCTAACACCGCCATCGCCATTATGAACGGCACTGTCAACGGCCACTCGGCCGCCAACGGGCTACGCGTCGTCATCATTGGTGCCGGAATCGGAGGCCTGACGACGGCCGTTTACCTTCGAAAGCAGGGGCACAAGGTGACAATACTCGAGCAGTCGCGTTTCGCCAACGAGATGGGCGCAGCGATGCACCTGGCTCCGAATGCGAACGGCGTGTTGCGACGAGTCGGCATCTATGCGGAAGACATCGGCGCCAACCTGATGGAGAGGCTCACCGAGTACGATGCCAACAACAACGTGACTCGCGATATCGACCTCACGGAGCCCAACAAACAGTGGCAGCACCCCTGGCATCTTGTTCACCGTGTCCACTTACACGAGGAGCTCAAGCGGCGAGCAACGTCTCCTGAGGGCGAGGGTGTGCCGGCGGAACTCAGGACGTTCAGTCGCGTCGTCGACGTCGACCCTGCCGCGGGGACAGCAGTGTTAGAAAACGGCCAAGTCGTCCAGGGGGATGTCATTGTCGGTGCAGACGGAGTGCATGTGAGTCGATTTCACTTTGACACTCTCATACATGCGTGCTAAACAGAGACTATTAGTCTGTATCTCGTGCAAAGGTCCCCGGCGGCAACATCAAAACCAAGCCGTCCGGCAAGAGTGCTTTCCGCTTCCTCGTCTCCCGCCAGGCGGCCCTGGACGACCCGGTAACAGCGCAGTTCGCACAGATGGACGGCCAGCTGATCATCTGGTACGGCAGCGACAGACGCGTGGTCATGTATCCGTGTGACAGGAACAGGCAGCTCAACTTTGTGTGCATCCATCCTACCGAGGAGAGCGAGAGCAAGAGTGAGCAGGACTGGAACACCGGCGGAAGCAAAGCCAAGCTGCTGGAAGTGTACAAGGGTTTTCATTCCGCTTTTCTCGCCCTCCTTGGCAAGGCCGAGCCGGGGTCGCTCAAGGTCAGGGAATTGCTGGACATGGACGTGCTGCCAACATGGATCAACGACCGCCTCGTGCTGCTCGGCGACGCCGCCCACCCTTTTCTCCCCCACCAGGGACAGGGGGCAGGCTGCGCTATTGAGGACGCCGCTGCCTTGGCGGTTGTACTTCAGCGAGGAGTAACGGCTCAAGATGTTCCAGAGCGACTGCAGCTTTACCAGAAGATTCGCTATGAGCGTGCACACAGAATTCAGGAATATTCAAGAGTGGCAGGGCGGGACCTCGGAGAGCAGAAGCTCGACAGTGAGTCTGCTCCTGCAATGGTGGCACTGGCCAGTCGTAACTAATGACCGACTTCGCAGTGATGGAATATACTAACTACAATTTCGGCCACGACGAGTGGGATAACTCGATCAGCCTCTTCCGCAAATGGCAGTGGAGCAAGAAGCCCGATCTGTACTGGAAGATGCCCATCTCCTTCGGTCCTTTCCCCGGCCCACGCCAGACATTTGAGGGGAAGCCTCGGGTTGCGAAGCATTCCACCTTCACCACGGCTTCGCTCAAGTTTAAGACCTCGAGGACGTTGCTGCAGAACCTCTTCCCCTCGGCCTCCTTCCGCTTCAAGAGCCCGGGCACGGTAGCCTATGCCAGCTTCTCGCAGACGACGCTGAACAAGATGGAGTGGCTGGGTGGATCCGGGTACCGACACTTCGGTCTCTACATCCACGGCGTCGAATACGTCACCAAGACAGGCGAGGTTCTGGACGGGGCCTTCCTGCCGCTCCTCTTTGAGAGCCTGACAGATCCCATCGTCAGCGGACGCGAAGAGCTAGGCATGCCCAAGCTGTACTGCTCCATCGACATCTTCCGTCGGGAAAGGAGCTACATTGTCCAGGCTGGGTGGCAGGGCGTCAACTTCGGCAACCTCGTGCTCAGGGGCTTGACCGAGGTAGACCCGGGCGAGGACGGGGGAACCATTGGCAGCGAGGACGACCAAGGCATCTTTGCGTACAAGTACGTGCCCAAGGTTGGAGAGCGCGGCAAGGCCGACGTCGAACACGCCACGTTTGTGCCGCACGCCGAAGAAGCCAAGGTCGTGCCGAGTAAGGTGCAGAGAGTCTTCAAGGCGGAGTACGCGAGCGTGTCGTTCGATGGGCTCGACTGGGAGACCTTGCCTACGCTGCATCATGTCGTCTCACGGCTGGCTGAAATTCCAGTCTACGAGGTTGTGTCGGCAAAGGTGGTGGAAGGAGTTGGGGTCCCGGATGTGTCGAGTGCGAGGCGGATCGACTGATTAGCTCTATTACCACATGTGCTACCATCTGGGATACTAGTCTAACCTAACTTGAATTTGTTCTGTTGTGTAATAATGGATCTGGCAAGAGAACGCCCCTGTCAATATCGTCCGACGACTCAAGACAGCCAAAACACCAATAATAGAGATAGATCGGAGGCACAAGGAACAACCCGCCGTCTGATCCGCGCACCCAGAAGGCGTCTGGTAGCCATACGCGCCGGTATTGGCAAACAGCGCCTGCTTCGCACACACTAGCCACGCGGCCACGTTCTGCCGCTTGATGCTGGGCACCGACCAGGTCAGGGTGTCGCCCTGCCAGGCGAAGGCGCCGAACGGGTTGCGCATCGTGTTGAATAAGGTGGCCAGCGTGCGCGGTGGGCTGGCCTTGTCGGCGGGCTCCTCCACCCACAGGTACAGCGGCGGGCTGGACACCTTGTTGACCAGCTGCCCGTCCTCGATGTTGAACTGCCCCGCCGTGGTGTGCGACTCCAGGATGGCCGTGCCGGGCACGTTGGCCGGGTTGGTCTGCAGGTATTTGTGGTAGTTGGGCGGCACGACCGCGCGGATCCAGTAGGCGCCCGACTGGAGGGTTGTGGGGGACGGAGTCGACATGGGGCCGTCGGCTGCCACGACCGGCGAGGACAGGGCCGTGCCGGCGCAGAGGGCCGTGATCAGGGCTGTCTTCATTCCGTTTATCTTCATCTGCAGAGAGGGTGTTTATGCGTGTGGCGGGAATAAGTGTGTTGTTTCTTCGCTGGCAGCTAACGGCGAGGACGCAGGGGCTAGATTCTGTGCTGTTGATCATACGCCGCTGATTCCCTACCGCCGACAACGACCGACATGGCTTCGTCTTCCGCCTCCGTCGCTTACCCCATGCCTCCAGTGCCAAACAAGCGAGACCAAGGCACAATCGGTGCAGATCTCATTGTCACGTACCACTCCGACCTGGCCCAGTGCGAGATCCTCCCGGTTGGCTCCCGGTACACAACTTCAGGGAGCTTCAAGGCAGGGACTTTCCTGCCATTCATCCAACCCGCCTTCATCCACGACCTTTATCCGCGTCTCCTTAGCACTAGAGACGAGGAAAGCTCGGGTCTTGCTGTGGTGCTCTCCATGTTCAACGCCGAAGTAAGAACAGCGACCTTGGAGGAGGACTGGGAGGGGAAATGGTTCAGCATAGTCGCCCGACTCTTCCCGAACAACCTTACCTTCCACGGCGTCAGGCTGGACGGATGGGAAGGAGAGGAAACCCAGCCTGTGCAGGTGGCTTGACTCCGTATGTCCTCTCGTTTCGTACTTGCGCTGATCGTCGATGCTTACATGCCCAAGTGTTGTTGGAACGTGAACCCCTATCCAGGGGGTGCCAAGATAGACCCACATGTGGCTG
>MU860338.1:11904-25735 GCA_033296875.1 Achaetomium macrosporum | reverse complement strand
CCGCCCCCCCCCCAGCGGTCCAGTCATGTTGTGCCGCGGTGAGCCTTGCTAACAGCAGGAACAACAGAACTGCGAGCGGGAGTGGTTCCATCTCGAGTGTGTCGGGCTGCTGGAAATCCCTGCCCGCACGACGAAGTGGTATTGTCCTGATTGCAGGAAGCTGCTGAATATCGGCGAGAAGGGGGAGGTCAGTGCCCGCGGGGTGAGGGCCTGATATTTGGTCCCCCTATCTGTTATCCCATTATCGAAGGTAAGATTACCTACTCGGGCTCAGACCCTCACTGCAATGCAAGTATGGCTGCCGTAAAATCGGCCCAGGCATATTGTCTTGCTGTCCTTCTCGCAGCGGATGTCAGAAGTGCATGTTTGAGGGAGACGGAGCTTGGCTTTTCGCCTCTTTCTTTGACATCTTTTTATTTGATTTTCATTGTGCGTTTCTGCTATGATTCCAACATCACTGCCCGCTGCGTTCGGATGTTTTTGGGAGGGAGTTACCAAACTACCTAGGGCGTGCCCGGCTGCCGGTTGAGGCAGATGTCTAAGTAACACTCTGTGTATCGGGCGGCGTTGAGATTTGTGACGATAATAGGTGGTGTATGGAAGGCGTGGCCAACGGGACATGATACCAAGCGGAAGATAGATTGCTTCAGCTTCATTCAAATTTTTCCTGTGCAGTGAACAGATATGTACAGCACAATCTCCATCGACAGGAATACCGGAATGTATCGTGAGACGGGAAAAAGCTTAGCTGTGGTCCTTGCAGCAAACAACGTAATGATCGTATGATCCCCAGTAGCACAATGCAGATGCTCAAGCCAATGGACTGTGCGGGACGGATCGCCTTGAAGCTCGGTAGTAGGTATGAGACATACAGGCCCAACTACCTACATACCTAGTGTAAGTGATCTACACTGAGAGGCTGCCGTGTTACAAGGAGCTCCACGCAGCAGAAGGCTCTGCCAGCTTCCATCTTGACAAGGTAAGGTAGATCCGCCTGTAAGCCGTCCACGTGGAAAGAACCCCAAACCTGCCCAGCTCCCTAATCCCACCTCATCTAGCCCAGTCTCGAACCTTAATTGAGCCGTACGGATCTTACAATCCCTGGGCGACAACGCAAACATCACGAGGTGTTTCCCAACTCTGTCTTGCGAGAACGAGCCATGCCTTCGCCGTCGCCGGCGCCTCCCTCCTCCTCCCTGAAGCCGGGCGGTGAGTCCGGCTACGAGCCATGGTATCCAAACAATATTCCCACCGACTCGTCCGTCAAGAAGTTCATCACCCACTTCTTCGAGGTGTCCGACGACCCAGACAGGAACGACGAGTGGGTCGGCTTTTTCCAGGACGATGCAACGGTCATGATGGGGAACGATGTTGCGCGGGGGAAGGAAGGTTTGGCTTTTCACTACCTTACATCGACTGCTTGGACACATGGGCTGATTTTATACCTGGGCTACAGAAATTCGACGGCTAAGGCGCCGCATGTGGAAGGATGTGGAGGCACGCAAGCATCGCTTGGTCAAGGTGTTTCCGGGCTGGTTCTCGGCTGATCCAACGGCGGTTGCGTCGCTGAATGAGACCGAGTTCATGCTGTTCGGGGCTGTTGCGTACCGGATGACGGATGGGAAAGGGGACGCGGTGGTGAGCTGGGCTGGGCATGCGCAGATGCGCAGGGACGGCGTGAGTGCGCCGTGGAAGTTGGGGTTCTACAGGGTCTATATTCAGAGGTGAACCGGAAGGATCTGTGCGAGCGGGCAGTGCGGTCTTCAAGTCCCTCGGAATCCGGTAGGCGTGTACATTAGTCTATTCCTGTTGCTGCTTAGCCAACATGTGTCTTGCCTGTCTTGCCTGAGACGTTTCGTCAGTGTTGGTCGGTCATGTGGCCTCGCTCTCCCCCTCCTGCCCCCGCGCCCGCGTTTTGATGCTCAAATTGCATTGCATGATGTTGTCTCAACTCTGGAGAGGGCTGCAGCGGAACCGTGGAATGGATAGGCAGTGTACTTGTAGTAAGACTGAACACTGGCATATTATTACGATGCGCGGTTGGGGGAAGCCTAGGCATATTCAAACTCCATAGGTACAGACGGTATTTGAATATTGAAAAGCATGCCCGGCAAACGGGAGAATGACGTTGGGGGCCGTCCCGCGAGATGCGGGGTGATGGTGACCAGGCCAATTGCTCCATCGACTCATCCGGCGAGATCATGCCGAACACATCGTCGGCAGTCGCAACTCCAGGAATCCGGCTACAGTAAATGTTTCCCGGCGGTTCTCCTAGGTTCCCACTTGACCGAGGTCATTGGTTGTGGTCACCAGGCAGGTCCGGCTCTGAGCCACGGATCTGGAGTGGATGACCCTCCGCTTTGGAATGACGTAGGGTGCCTGCTGTAGGACGCGGGCAGCGGTCCAAGGTATTCTAGGTTAGGTTATTACTCTTCTGCTTCCCATCGCTCTCACTCACCTACCTACCCAACCGAAGTTACACGTGTTCTTCAAGGTCTATACCTAGCTCAGCTTGTCCCAATAACGTTGGATCTGCAAAGCTCCGACACGCTGCAGAGCCATCCGCAATCGCATCGCTTATCAGGCGAAAAGGCAGCGACAATCAACCCCGCCAAAGCTGATAGCGCTGACGTTTATCTGGGGGTGCGGTTGCGCTATTCCGTTCACAGCTGAAGAGCTCCAGCACTGAGTGGATGCATCCGCTGCTGCAAGGCCCGGGAGACCCACCGAACCCGAGGACCCCAGAACTGCCCAGGAACGAAACCATTACGTTACAATCTCTCCTCCCGGTCTTTCCCTTCTGAGGCCGGCGTCATCTGCAGCAAGTGGGAAGCCCCGCCTGCCGCCGACACCCCAGCTGCCGCCTCCGAGTCACAGCAGCAGCAGCTCCCGCCATTCTGTCTCAACCAACAACACTTCGCTCCTTACTGTCAATTACGATTCGAAAAGACGAGATTTCTCTTTCCTTATCCATACTTTGCATATACGGCGTTTCTTTTTTTTTTGTTTCATCCTCGCGGCGAAAGACCCCTTTTCCTTTGGGCAGATCCTCTAGACTGGCCGCTCCTTTGTCCCAACCCAGCCGAGAGCCCCAGCCAGCAACATATAATCCATACAACCCCGACTCTCGACCTCTGTCATATACATCACAGCTTGTGCAGGCACTTCAACAACCGAAAGACACATATACTTGCCCGGACGTTGCGCTATCACTTGGCACCGCCTTTGCCCTGACGCTTAGGGGTGCACGCTACTACTTCCACGCGAGCGGCACGCTGCTCGCCCGTCTCTTCGATTGCCATTCATGCCAGGTGAGTCTATTTCATCCAAACCGCTTCATCGTATATCCACGGCATCGGGATGCCCTGGAACCACAACCCTATTCCTGCCTGGTCTGATAGGCAGCCTGGAAATCATCGGAACCGGTCTGCGCTTCGGAGTAGTCGGCTAATCCCTCCTGTAACAGGCTCCAAGAAAGACCGGAAGAATGGCAAAGAAAGTGGCGGCGGCGTTGTTGCAGCGGTGACGAGACATGGTGCTAAGTTCTCGTGAGTTCCTTCGGTTTTGATGGAATGCCAGTCTTACTTGGCTGGTGGTGACAGCTCAGGGGCCTGGGGCTGACCACTTTGCAGTAACGGAAATGCCACCCAGGAGTCCTCGTCAAACCCCTCGCCCGTCATCGCTCCGGAAGTCAACCCTTCCAGTCTGTCTTCAACCGACAACCCGATCGCCTCCCCGTTACTGGACGCGGTATCGTCAGCATCCTACGCGACGAGCAACTCACCGAGTACAAGGGAATGGGCAAGAGGGCTCGCTGCCGGCATGGCTGGGTCCCCGGGGAATCTCATCAGCCTGTCTGGGGAGTCTCCGCCCACGGCCCCTTCGTCCTACGAAGACACACGCGGAATGCGATCCGGATGGTCGTCACCTAGACCGGTTGGCATTTATCATCCGCCCTCAGCCTCGCCACCTACGGCTGGTCGCCGCCCGCTAAGTTACCACATGGATGGCCATTACTCTCCTCCTGATGCGCACCTTCAGCTCACCGCAGCCGCTGCAAGACGCAGTTCGATGCACTCACACTACAGCCAGCTTCGGAGTGGTGCCTCAAACCCGCCGCTGCCGCACCAACCGCAGCCGCACTTTTACGGGGTGCCTGCTCTCGATCTCGATTTGCAGTCGCGGACTGGGATGAAGGCGGGCGAGAAGGGCTATTTCTTCGGTTTCGACACCCTCTCACCGCAGAGTACGGACCCGGCTCCTGGAAAGGACAATGTGGTCCTGGCTGGATATGAAGGAGGGCTCGAGGTATTCTCAGTTGGAAAACGGGGCCTCGAGAGTGTTGCCAGTCTAAAAGGACTGCGCGGAGGCGTACATCATGCCAAGGTCTTGCCATGGACGCCGGACACCTCCGAGCTGTTCCCTCTAGTGGCCGTGGTGATCCATGGTCCATGCATTCCGCTGCCGACACCCGAAATCAACGTCGAAGGCGACTACGATGCCGTGTCTGTCGACCGGTCTGAGGCCATGGCTAGCGCCAGTCCAGACCCCGCGGCCAAAACTGTTGGTAACAGGGTGCCTCCTGGATTTGTTGAATCCTACCAGACAGCCGTTGAGGTGTTCTCCTTGAAGACGGGCCGACAGGTGAGCGTTCTTCTTGAGGCGCCTAAGACGCCCCTCAAGTCGCCCATCACCAGCCCAGGCTTTCAAGCGCCTCCGCCAACTGGCGCCTTCCATATCCATGCCGACGGTGGTAATATCGTCGTATCGTCTGGCGTCACAGGTGAATGCTGGGTCTATCGGCAAACCCCGGCCACGAGCGAGCATCCGTTTCACTTTCGCTGTCTCGGCAAGATCTGGACTACTCTCCAACAGCCCCCGAAGGGAGAGGCGGCACAAGATTCTGAGCGAGGTCGTGTCCATGTCCCTCCTCGTCCTCGGCCCCAGGTCGCAATTCTCAGCGTCAGTGGTAGATGGATTGCCTATTGTCCCGCCGCACCGTCCTCGCAAATCGCGCTGCGAGCTTCGATTAGGGTGCCTGCGTTCGGGCGTGCTCCGGGATTGGCTTCCGTGACACCACCGCAGTTGCCGCCTGCGAACTCGGACGTTGACCTCACGTCTGAGAGCGCCATGAACAAGTTTGTGAGAGATGTTAGTCAGGAGCTGATCCAAGGGGCAAAATGGGTCGGCAAGCAGGGCTTACAGGCTTGGAACAACTATTGGAACCCGCAGTCGAGTCAACAACCACAGTCGCCGACCCTTGGGCCTCAGAACTGGGGCGGAGCCGGCGGCGTGCGCCCAGAGTTTGCACAGTTTCCACCAACACATGGCACCGTCGCCCAGCCGGTGGCAAAAGAGCCAGGGATGGTTTCGATTTTGGATATCGAGAGCCTTGGTTCTTCCTCGAATCCGCACCCGGTCGCCACATTCGCCATACCTCAAGGCTGCAGCTTCTTGTCGTTCTCGCCCTCTGGCCTCTCTCTGTTCAGTGCCAGCAGCAAGGGCGATGTGCAGACTGTATGGGATCTAATGCGCACCCAATACACCAAATCCTCGCCACTGCAGGCTACCGGTTCGCCTTCAGGCGGTCCGAAGGTGCGCCAGGTTGCGCAGTTCTCTCGGATGACAGTTGCACGAATTGTCGACGTCGCTTGGACTCGTCCACATGGCGAACGCCTGGGCGTGGTCACCGAGAGAGGTACCGTCCACTTACTGGTCTTGCCTTCAAGCGCCTTTACATGGCCTCCTCCTCGCCGCCGGCGGCCTCAGGAGGCGAAAGCTTCGGTGTCGGAGGGCCCAGCATCGGCCGTCTCAATCGCATCGAATGCGCTAAGTTCCGTGCGAGACGTTGCGCGGCCTCTCATCAACCGTCAACGTAGGAGCAACTCCGGAGCTGCACCTACGACAAGCGGAGGCATCGGAGACTATGCCACCCATGGTGGAAAAGTCATTGCTGCTAGCATTAGCCATTCACTGGGCAAGACTGGCAATGCAATCAGCCAACTTCGCCACACCGGAGAGAACCGAGTTTCACTTCCAAGCTCGACCACGCTCCCCGTTTCATCATGCGTGACGTGGGTCACTGGGAAGAGGGACCACTCCCTCTTCGTGCTGGGCGGCGGCCTTGTCCGAGCTTTCCCAGCTAAGAGTCGGAAGACAGCTTCAGGTGTCGACAAGCGTGCGCCGCGCCTTTCTCGGTACACGGACTTCCAGGTTCCCCTGCTGCCGGACGACATTTTGTCGCCGTTGGTCAAAAATATCCTTGACCCTGATGAGTATCTGGACCTTGCGGAGAGGGATTTTGATGCCGGTGACAACACGATGGTGCTCAACCAACCCGCGCAGCGAACACGAACTCACGGCCGCAGTCCAGAATCCTTTATCCCTCATGCCGAGATTGAATCGAGTGCGCCGTATCAACCGTTCCACACGGATCGGCGGGTGGCGCTGTATGAGATGGAGTTGTCTCAACAAGGGCCAGATATTGTTGCCCTCATGGCAGCGACATCCCTGGAGGAGACGTCGCCAGAGCCGTCGACCGATCGGAAGAGGGGACGGAAACAGAGCCAAACCCAAGAAACCCAGTGGGTTTTCGGGGAGCCTATCCAGGCCACCAAGCTTGATCTTGGCTTGCCCGGTCTGCTAGAAGATGACTCATTCAGCATCCCGCTCGACTCGTCACGCGCGCTTCCGGCTTCTGCTATGGAACGAATCCTTCAACGCACAGGGGACGACGATGCGCACATTGTGGTTACGACCCGCCGAAGACGCGGGACCGCGCCGACCCAGGATGACGACGGCTTCTTTGAGGATGATTGCGAGGTGCTTGATTTCGCAGACCAGCGGGTCTAAGCGTGCAATCGATTTTGTGCCGTCGGCGGTGCTTGATGTTTTTGCTAGCGGCTCTGGCTCTTGACCCGCGTGGAGTTACCACGGTTGCGTTCCGTCGGACTTACGTAGTGGTTGGGCCACTATCAACGCGGCGCTCGGTTTTGCTGATTCATATTCATTCTTGAAAGTAGCGGGATATGAAGGTTATTGCACTGGCATTGAGAAGGCATTATTAAGGCAGCGGTCAGGGGACGGTTGACAGTTCTCTCCGCTCCTCTGCTTAGGTTTGGCGCTTGGCTTGGGCTGGCTTTGTTCCGATTGGGCTACCTGACTTCTTTTCTGCCAGTTCTTGGACAGTCTCGACTAGGTACCGCGAGCACCGAGCAGGGAGTTTGGAAACTGACCCAACTCAGCAATGTCGAGTACACATAGGTAACTACTTGAGGCACCTACCTGAGCCAGTTATGGATATGGCAGCCCAGCAGTTGTTGAGTGGCAGAAGCAATTGCGTGGGAATTAAGTTAGTTTAGTTTAATCTAGGTACAGCGCCCAATGGAGGAAGCCCCTTCTGGGGATTTGAAAGTATACCTCTTTTCCCCTGGGATGAACCACAGTGAGTCCCAGACCAGTCAGGATCTTCCGCACTCCAACTCCGTTCTCCCCTCATCACGGCATACATTGAACGATGATTTGCGGCCAGAATGGCTTAGTAGCTGGTAATCATTTGGTATTCATCGGCCGTGCCTCCATCTTACAACTCGACACCTTTATATAGGTAGTCCACTGCCCCGTTCTCTGAGTCGCCTGCCCTTGTCCTCGGCCCCATGGCGTGGAACACCAGCACTCAAGCAGTCCATGCAACAACAAAATTACCTTATCTTTTTTCCGTATATTATTGTCCAACCATGCATCGCCTTCCCCCTTGAGCTTGAAAAGACATGCGATGCTAAGGTGATCACGCCTTCTTCTTAGCTGCCGCCGCCTTGGCCTTGGCCGCCTTCTTCCGATTGCTGCGGATCATGACCACGCTGAGGAAGGAGCCCACCACGGCCGAGCCGAGGAGGAGCAGGATCACGGGGATGCGGATCGCCCAGACGCGGGGCGGGAAGAAGTTCTGGAGGGGGTGGTCTGAGTCGACGAAGGGCTGTTGTTTTTTCCCTTGCATTAGTATGGGGCATGAGAGAAAATCGGGGAGATGTCTTGCCATCAATAATGTCCAGATGGTGTAGTAGAGGAAGACTACGCTGGCGGCCACAAGCATGGCGAGTCCGACGAGTTTGTCGAGCTACGGTTTGTTAGCTTGGAACTCTCTTTATTCTTGCTGTGGATGAACTGACCATTGTTAATGAAGGCTGAACAAAACTGGTTTCGTTTGTGCGTATGAGGGCTGCGTGGTGTTCTGATGTGATCGTGACGGAGATGTGGTTTACATGGCCTGAATGAAGCTGTCGAGGGTCCCACGATGACGGACGTTGCGCCACGGTGACCTCTCCAAAAGGTGCCCGGTCAGGGGTTCGCGCTACGCTAGCGCGTCTAGGTATACTACTAGTAGCCTTTGCGGCAGCCGGCAGGCAAGCTGAGGCAACAGATCAAAAGTGGGGCGCTCTGATCAGTCTTGGCTGCATCAGCCTCGTCGACAAAAAGGTAACTTACATTTCTATTGACTTGCTTTCCAAGTTGCCTTCTCTGAACGTCAAAAACTAATACCGAACTGCTTCTTGCAACCACGACTCTTCGCACCTACCCCATCAATACGGACAAGGAACTTCCTCCATTACTTTTGAGAAGGCAGAGTTTTTATTATTGAGGACGGAAAAGGATGGCATCGGCGGACACAGAGGCGCCGTCGCGCCACCACTTCGACAATAGATCCCCATCACCCATCAACCGTCGTCAATCCCTGAGCCCTCGCCGCGATCGGTCCTCATCCCGAAGCTCCCGCGCATCGCGAGACTCTCGCGACATCTCCCCTCCTCCCCGCGGCCGTTCTCAGACGGGGTCGCCCCCAAGAAGACGCTCGCCGCCGCCCCCCGCGCGTCGCGATGCCGACAGGTACCGACCAGCCAAGAAGGAGCGCACACCGCCTCCCGCTCCGCCACCCAAAACCGAGGAGGAGAAGCTGGCGGATGCGAGAGCCGAGTACCAGAAGCTCCTCAACCTGCGTAGCCAAGGCGTGTACATGCCGCCGCACAAGCTCCGCGCCCTCCAAGCCGCCATTACGGACAAGAGTACCAAGGAATATCAGCGCATGGCCTGGGATGCCCTTAAGAAGTCAATCAATGGTCTGGTCAACAAGGTCAACACGGCGAACATTAAGTTTGTCGTGCCCGAGCTGTTCAACGAGAATCTCGAGCGCGGCCGGGGCCTGTTCTGCCAGAGTCTGCTAAAGGCGCAGCACGCCAGTTTGCCCTTCACGCCCATATATGCGTGCCTGGTCGCTATCTGCAACACCAAGCTGCCTCGTGTGGGCGAGCTGCTGGTCAAGCGTCTCGTTATGCGGTTTCGGAAGGGCTTCAAGCGGAACGACAAAGCGGTATGCCTGTCGTCGACCATGTTCCTTGCCCATCTCGTGAACTATCAGGTGGTGAACGAAAAGCTGGCCGGCCAGATTCTGGTGTTGCTCCTGCAGAGGCCGACCAACGACAGCGTTGAGATTGCTGTCGGGTTCATGCGCGAGGTCGGCTTGTTCCTCGAGGAGATGTCGCCCGCGATAGCTCACGCCGTGTTCGAGACGTTCAGGAACGTACTGCACGAGGCCGACATAGACAACCGCGCGCAGTACATGATCGAGGTGCTGTTCCAGGTGCGCAAGGACAAGTACAAGGATAACCCGGTGATTAAGGAGGAGCTGGACCTGATCGACGAGGAGGATCAAATCATGCACCAAATCCTGCTGGATGACGCCATCGACACGGAGGACAGTCTGAATGTCTTTAAGTACGACCCCGACTGGGAGGCCCACGAAGAGGAGTATAAGAAACTGAAGGCCGAGATCCTGGGAGAGGGAAGCGATGAGGAGGATGAGGAAGAAGAGTCGGAGAGCGAGTCCGAGGAAGAAGATGAGGAGCAGAAGGCGATCGAGATCAAGGACCAGAGCAATGCGGATCTCGTCAACCTCAGACGAACGATATACCTGACCATCCAGTCAAGCGCAGACCCCGAAGAAGCGGCGCACAAGCTTATGAAGCTTAAGCTTCCTGTTGGTCAGGAGCCCGAGCTAGTGTCCATGATCGTCGAGTCGTGCGCCCAGGAGAAGGTATATCTCAAATTCATGGGTCTCCTGGGAGAGCGGTTTGCACGGCTGAACCGGATGTGGATGGACCTGTTTGAGGAGTCCTTTGTGAAGTACTATTCGACGATCCACCGGTACGAGACCAACAAGCTGCGGAACATCGCCAGGTTCTTCGGCCATCTTCTCGCCTCTGACGCCATAGGCTGGCACGTCCTGTCTGTTATCCACCTCAACGAAGAGGAAACGACGTCGGCAAGCCGTATCTTCATCAAGATTCTGTTTGAAGACCTTCAGGAGAACCTGGGCACGGCGAAGCTGAAGGCGCGGATGAGCGACGAGACTCTGCAGCCCAGTTTGCAGGGCATCTTCCCACACGACAACCCGCGGAACATTCGTTTCGCCATCAACTATCTCACAGCCATTAAGATGGGCTTTCTCACCGACGAGATGCGCACGTTCTTGGCCAACATGCCGAAGCCCACCCTTCCAGCCTCGGCTGCGGACTCGGATTCAGAGTCGGTATCGAGCTATTCTTCCTACTCGCGCTCCTCGTACTCGTCACGGTCACGTTCCCGGACTCCCCGCAGAGCTATCGACCGCGGCCGCTCCATCTCGCGCACCCCACCCCGCCGGGGAAGAGACAGATCCTACGCCCGTAGCCGCAGCTACACGCGTTCCATCTCAACCGGACGGTCCCTCTCGCGCTCCCCTGCCCCTCGCCGCGCTCGCGGTCGCAGCCCAAGCCGCACTCCCAGCCGAAGCAGGAGCCCAAGTCGAAGCAGAGGCAGAGGCAGAGGGAGAAGCTACACCCGCTCGCCGACACCCCGCTCCCCTTCACGCTCTCGTTCACCTCCCCCGCCCCGCCGCGGCCGCCCGCGCACACGCAGCCCGTCTTACTCCCGCTCGCCGTCCCGTTCCCGGTCCCCCGTTGCAGGCCCTTCTTCTTACTCCAAGCGCCGCCGGGAGGATTCATACTCGGCCAGCCGCTCCCCTCCACCGCCGCCGGCGAGGAGGCAGAGACGGTACAGTAGCCGGTCTGAGTCGCCTCTGTCGAGGGATTCGAGGTCACGGACGAGATCGAGGTCCAGATCGCCCCTGCCAACAGCTGCTACGTGTGGCGGTCGCAGTGATAACAGGGGACGCGGCGCGCGGGATTACAGTTCTCGTTCCTACTCGCGGTCCAGGTCGAGGTCGCGGAGTCCACCGCCGTCGCGAGGTGGGCCAGGGAGGGATGGCTACAGGGGTGGTAGGTACCGGGATAGGGATGGGTATGGTACGGGGAGGAGAGATAGCAGGAGCAGGAGCAGGTCGCGTGTGCGGAGTCCTGCTGGAGGAGGTGGCGGTGGGAAGCGGAGAAGGTATTATAGCAGTTCGAGGTCGAGGTCGCCGCCTGTGCCGGCTAAGCGGGGGAGGGTAGGTGCTTGAGCATTACTTAATTAGGAAAGAGAGGGTTGCTTTTTGATAGGAGTGGAGGCATATGATAGATTGTGATACCATTGCTATCGCAGTACTACGGTGTAGTAGTTAACGGTTAGGCTTGCGAACTTTTGGAGGTAGTCCTAGGTCAGGGAAAAGGAACATGGATGGCACAGTTCTTCATACATCGCTCTCTTTCAAGTCGATGATGAGTGTCTTCCGTTTTAGGAGCGAACTGTGACAATCAGGGCCGGAAGCATGCAGTTTCACCTTTCAAACAGATGTATGTACATACATGAGAATCACTACCTAGGTTTGTTCTTATTCAAATCGAGTCAGTACTAGGATGAATCGCATGGCGCCTACGAAAGCAAGGTCCCCTTGGTATGTCCACCAATTTGCTGGTTAAACTCGCTCGGTTGCCACAACTGAGTATCCGTGATCTGCACCGCAGCGGGCTCAGCGGTATGCTACGCATCTCAAGAATTAGACTCCCAGATTCTATTGACAGGGTTGAACCAAATCCAGCTGTTTCTGCGTTGTCCCAACCAATCATCCAATCATATTCTGCTGCTGCCGCGCGTCACGCGATCATGTTTTGCCTTTGGCGGCGACACTCCGGCACAGGGGGTAATAATCAGTTTGATGTTGGAGTGTGTTGTCTGAGGAGCGAAGAAGAACGACCCTAGTACTTCGGTTTGAACGAGGTGGAATGCCGCAGTTTAGAACTATACTGTCCTGTATCAGGGTATTAGTATGAGAGCACATATACAAACTGTCAGTCCAGTCTAGTGCTTGTGAAGAACGTACCTGCGTAAGCGTAGGCGTCGCCGCGTCTACCGATAGCGCCGTCGTTGTCGGTGTTGGCGTCGAAGACACGCCAATGCGGACGCAATCCCCATAACAGAGCTGTGCATGAGCCTCCTACTGCGGGATTCCAAGAGCAGAAATCATCCACAGCAATGCCGTTACCGTTGCAATAGTCCAGCATCCGTCGCCCGGTTGCGCCAAGTAGAATTTGTTGCAGTTACCCACCATGCCGGACTGGATGGGTACGGCGTGCTCCGTCCAGCAGATGTCTCTAGTACGGCGAGCTACTCCCAACGTAGGAGTGGCCTTGCACTTGGGCAGTCACTGCTGTCGATGGGCGAAAGAGCATTCTGTGGATCTCTGAGAAAGCTATATCGTAGCCATTAGCGTACTTCCCCCTTCTCAAGGCAGGCGAGCAACCTGATGCAGATCTCGTAATATCCAAACACATTCGGAATTGTGCGCGCCCGGTGGATGCTCGTCAGCTGCCTCACGGTGAAAGTGCTGTTATACATCGGGACGATTCCGTAGCACGTGTCACTAGCTTGGGTGTAAACATCATAGCGAACGACATGCAAAGGTGCGCACCGGCACCTGGGAAGTCGGAGCACTGGCCCAGGCTGCGGAAATACGTTGCCATCTTCTCCGCCTTGACGCATTCTCCTGGAAATGCTGCTTGTAGGAGAGCGTGCAGGTCGAGCCAACCCACCAGACAGCGGGCGGCAGGTCGGAACCTTGGGCCTGAATGATTCGAGCTTCGTCGCGTCCAAATGCCGGTGTGTGTTGACGGTAATGGATTTCGCATCCTGCGCCGCCAGGACATCCCATATCTCATCCCATACGCCGGGAGTATTGTCGACCCATGTCTTCATGCTCGAGGCGCGGTTGGATGGGTGGTGCGGAGAAGTTGATTGTTTGGCGGACTTGAGAGACCAGAATATCGTCTCTCGATGCAATCTTTCTGGTTGATTAGCCAAGAGTCGACGCCGCATTTGACGAGGATACTGGGGATGCAGGCTCACAATTCCCTTGTCCGTGGCTCCTGAATCCATGATTATGCCACCACACACCCCATAGCGTCTTCAATCCTTAAACGCCAAACCTGAAACATCCAACCCAAGTCTTCCATCCCCCTCAAACGCCTGAGGCCCAACGCCCAACGCCCAACGCCAAACACCAAACGCCATATAACTCAACCCAAGTCTTCCATCACTGTCAAACGCCAAACGCCCAGCGCCAAACACCGTATAACTCACCCAAGTCTTCCATCTCTGTCAAACGCCCAACGCCCAACGCCATATAACTCACACCCATTTCTTCCATCACTGTCAAACGCCAAAACGCCAAAACGCTAACAAAAAAAATCTAAAACGAAGCAAAAGAGAAAGGAGAAAGAAAAAAACGCTAGAAACACTACAAACAACGCTATGGCTCGGAGGGGGGGGGGGGCGGCCTCCGAGGGAGGAGACAGGGGTCGGCCGCCGCAGAGTCCGACGTTAGGTATGGAGGGAGAGGGTCATCGGAATCCTCATCCGATGCGTT
>MU860338.1:0-11894 GCA_033296875.1 Achaetomium macrosporum | reverse complement strand
GGGGGGGAGGGGGGCGGGGGGGCCGGGTTTGGGACGGCCGGGCCGGGGCAGGGGACGGCGTGCGAGGTGAAGATGGCGCGGGTTGGGGCGGCTCGGCCGGGGAGGGGACTGCGTGCGAGGAGGAGAGGGGGTTGGCGGCCTGCGGCCGCGCAACCGGAGATAGGCGCGGCGCAGGCGAGCCCGGAGCTTCTTGAAAACCATTATTGTATAAACTATAATCTAATACGTAGTATGTTAGACCCGAAAAATGGCTAGGTGATGGTGATCAGGGACGCAAAGAAATGTGCAATAACTCCAAGAGAGAGGGTCTGTACGTACCAAGTGAACAATAATGTCTGACGAAGAGAAGAAAAGAGAAGAGAAGAGCTGGAGCATGAAATGGCTTTTTTCAGTCATCAATCATCTCGCCGCTTAGAAGGAGAGAGACACCTGCTCTCTCCCTACCTCCCTGGCACTCGGTCGAGGAGACGCTTGCCTCATTGAAGCTTTGACTCCTGATCATAGGCAAGAGCAAGGACACATGGTAATCCAGCTTCGCTTTCGCGTGCTGGCCCTACCTTAAGCGGGTCGATTATGCGAGGGGCCGTAAGTTCATGGCATACATTAGGACAACTTAAGGACGGGAGGGTTTGAGTTCCCTACAGCTCGTGTCAAGTGGTGCGAGTGCTCATCAAATGTCAAGGCCCCGTGTCGCCCATGCGGCTGAGTTGGGGTGACGCCTGACCAAAGAAGTTTGCGGAGGGCACACATCTAAGAGTTGCGGCTGCCACCTGAATGCTCTAGCGTAATAAAGGTTTGCTTTCCCATCACGGTAATCATGGACATTCCATTTGGACTTTTGGTCAAGAATAATATCTCTCCCATATAGCCAGTTGCTTCCAAGTTGCTGACACAGAGTCTTAGAGATGCAGTCTTCGCGATTGGCTACTAGGACATTAAAGTGGTTCTGGTCCAGATTGTTGGACCAATGAAAGGTCAATAAGAGGGACATATTAACGGGTACGGTACCAAGCACTTTAGGTACGCTGAGTAGGTTCCAGTTGTTAACAGTCAACCCCCCAAAGCCCTGGAAGTGCTAACGAGCTGCTAAGGGAGACTCTTGTTCCACGGCTGAAAGTAACATCGCACTATCTACCTACCTACCTTACATCACCATAAAAGTCAAGCCAAGCTGCGGGGTATATACCTTACCTAGGTACTGTGCTAGTAGAATTCGTTAGGAATGGAACAGGCGGACAGCAACGGCAGCCGGCCGAAATGAATCCCCAAATTGATTGACTGGCACCAGGCCACGACCAAGCGACTAATGATGACTATAAGTGAGTTGTGTGTAAGGTTGAAGAGTTGTCAGAGCCCAGAAGACTACATAGACCCATACTGTCGGACGTCTCTTTCGCAGCTTCGTACCCCATGTGACATATATTCTCACATCGTCATGACTCCTGAGGGACCTTCCACAGCGCCGCCCAAAGCTTAAAGGGAAACTCTGTCGCCCCGGTGTTGAAACCCGCACTCTTCCCTCTAGCATCTCTACATCTAGGATTTCTAAATCTACTCCGATATTATATTCCCAGATTCAGCCGACTACGTACTATCTACGACAGAGATGCCCGCTATCAAGCCCAGCCGGTCAAGTAAGTCTAATACTAGACAAATAAAACTCACTTCTCTCCTTACCAGCGCCTAATTATTACTACCTTAGGCATTGGCAAAGTCGCCAACACTATAAAGCAGCCATGTTCTGCTGTGCGCCAGGCATGGAAAGACTACAAAATTCGGCCGCATGGTGCGCAAGAGCCTGGATGAGAAGAAGGAGGCCAAACAGCTAGAATGCTGCATAGAACGCAAGGGGGAGATGGAACAGCTGGACTGCAAGGCGAACTCGGCCCCGCCCACGATGCGCAAGGACGAGGAGAACGAGGCGGAACACCTTGACTCCAAACGCAACATACCCCAGCCTCACCCGGCCAAGTCTTCGCCCCAAAAAGGATGGCAATTCAACAGAACGGCCGAGTTTCCCTGGCGCCTCCAGCAGATCGTCCAAGAGGAGAGCAACTGGCGCGGGACGTGGACACTCGAAGTGAAAGACATGCAAGCCATGGTCTGGGAAACGGTGCGGGTGCCCAAGGAGAGCGGGCGCGGTATGAAATACCAGCGCACGCCGACGATACACTTTCCGTTCACGCCCGACGGGCAACAGGGCGACTCCGTTGCTCTGAACGCCGGAGGGCAGGACGATATGATGGTGTGGTTAGGGAAGCCGTAAGATGGATGGCACCGATGCCATCCATTATTTTACTGCTAAATACGATTGGGAATTTGGACAGCGTTGCAACTTTACAGGAGCGAGCGTGTTTCTGGGTTCTTGGCTTATGAAAAGATACGTTCTACCTCGTAGGATTCAAACCTTGGACCTGATTGATGATGCCCGGTGAGGTACAGGAAGTATCCCATGCAGAGCAGTCAAAGACGAAATTTCAGTGCTATAAGATCGATATCATCCATGTCCCAACATTCCTGGTGGATGCCGGAAGGTAAGGTAGTTGTTAACAACTACAGTGGGTTCCGAGCATAAAGCTGACCGTTTCCGCAGGTAACGTCTTTTGCGTTCACAGTAATTAATCATATTATATAGATACCTTCTTATTCGCAGCTTGTAACACGAGTACCTTGGTCGACAGTAAACAAACAATCGAAGACACTAACGGGCGCTTCGATCAAGCCCTCTCTTCATTACGAGGGCGCTTTCAATCTTAAGCTGTGGACATCGAGCTGCGAGTTGGGCCAGCGAGAATGTCACGAATATCACTAGCAACTACGACTACTTGGAGCGGGTCTGTGGGTTGCCTCTAAGAGGATGACATGTTGTTATATCGACTGCAAGACGAAAAAAGAGTTGGATAGTGATTTAGGCGCTTTGAGATCCATGCCACATTGCCACCAAACACAGCGAATGCTATTCCTCTGTATTGTTTCAGACGTTTAACGTCTTGACCGATGTTATTCCACGGCTCTAGTTCTAGCTAAGTAGATGGCTGTTTTTTCATACACGCCACAGCAGAGGGTATATTCAAAACAGCAGTGATCAGAAAGGCGGCATATCCACAAATAAGTCCTGAGTGTCGGGCGAAGCATCAGCAGCTTTCGTCCGTTTAGCCGTGGGCGGGCTCCCCGGAATTACCGAGCTCGGCCGCCATTACACGGTCAGCCCTGCTCCGGGCAGCCCAGTAGAGTCTGCCTGCCGCTCTTGCGCATGCCCGTCTCCCTATGGGCGGGATTGGTTATCACGGTTCATTCAGGGACTGTCCCCCGAGAAGGCTCATCCGCTGACTAGCTCATTGGACGGATAACTCGTCGTTTTCTCGAGCCACTGTGCCGCTGGAACAGTCCCGGCACCGGGCTCGCCAGCAGCCGCATTATCCCCATTTGATGCCGCCTTCGAGTCGTCCTTGCTTCTCTTGGCACCGTTCACAGACTCCTCCTTCTCATCCATCTCAGCTGCCATCCGTTTCCTCTCCTTCTTGCTCATCTGTATCGCACCCTTTGCCATGGCCTCCTTCGGCAGCGGCCGAATGATGGGCTGGACAACCCACCAGGGGCGCTTGCACTCACGAACTGCGCGGGCCGAGCTCTCAGGATCATCTTCGTTTTCTTCCACTGCAACAGCAGCAGCGTCCTCCTCTACGCTCTTTCCATCGGTCCTCTCGTACTCAAGTAACCCCTCCGCAACCTTCTTCTCGACCAGCCTGTAGATGGCCTCATACGTCTCCATGTCGCCCAGCCGCGCCTTGGCGAGGGCGTCCCGCACGTCGTGGTGGCGCGAGACGAAATGACGCAGCAGGTGGAACAGATGCGGCTGCATGCCGATGAAGTTGGCTGCCATCAGCGCAGGATTCTCCTTGGCCACGTCGCTCCTGCGCTTCTTGGGCTTGCTCTGATGGCCGCCCTGACCGGGCAGTAGGATCTCCTCGCTCATCCAAGCTGTGTCGTCGCCGGGAACGAAGAGCGGTCTCCTTGGCGGTGAAGGGGCGCCCAGGACGTACTGGTGAATGATGTCGAGGTAGCGGCGGAAGACTTCGTCAACGCGCCATCCGCCTTTGCCATCCCTACCGCGCCAGTAGCCACGCGGTTCTTGGCCGGCTGGTGGTGGGGCGGCGAAGATGCCTGGGTTACTGAGGTTGCCTTCGGCGCTCATGACGCCATCTGCCCCAGTGGCGGCAAGGCATTTCTCGAAGTCTTCGTGCTGGAGGATGTTGCCGTTTGCAAATAGAACCGTTTCCGGTGGGAGATTGTCACGCAGGTAGCGGATCATTTGCCAGTCTGCCAGACCAGTCAAGTGCCCCTTCTGCTCGCGTCGACGCCCGTGTACCGTCAAGATGCTTGCCCCCGCGCTGAGAACGTTCTGCGCGTACATGAGCGTCGCCTCTTTTGTGTCCAGAATACGGATCTTGGCCGTGACGGGGATGTCGAGGTTTTCATGGAGGGTCTTGATCATGCGGTGTATCAAGTCCTGATCCTCCTGCAAGAAGGCGCCGTAATGGCCCTTCTTGGCGATGCCCTGCGGGCAGCCTAGGTTGAGATCGACCGCGTCACAATAGGGGGCGACCAATTTCGCTGCATTCAGAAGCGCCTGCGGGTCGTTGGCGCAAAACTGCACGAAGAACGGCCGGTCGATGGCCGGGTTGCCGTCTAGAAAAGGGGCGTTGGATTCGGGTCTTGTCGGCTGGAAGTGCTGATCTCGGTACTTCTGGCTCTCTCCGAAGAGTCGTGCGTGGAACATGGGCGAGTAGGCGAGGATGCTGGATCGCTGGGACTCGGGAAGAAACGATCTCGACAGCATGCGCCAGGCCTAACAAAGCAAGAGGAGGCAATGAGTCGCAATCCTCAGGCGCAAGAACAACCCGCTCGACTCACAAATTCTGACTGGTCTACCATGGGCGCAACGACGTACTTTGGCGAGCCGATGCTCTCATAAAACGCGCGCCCATGAAGTTTTGGCTTCTTCATGGCAGGCGCAGCTGATGCCGTCGCCCCCTCATTCATGGCCGCATCGGACGCCATTGAGAAAAATCTCACCTGCAGCGGTTCAACCACCCGCGCCCGCGCAAATGATGCGCGAAACACGAAAGCCAGACCTCGCGCCAGCGTGTCCGTCTCAGCGAGAGTTGACGATCCGCAACGTCGAGGCTGAACGGGCGGACTGTCATGCGCCAGAAAGCCTAACACAAAGATAAGGGGAGATAAGAAGAAAAAAAGGTCAGGTACCTGGTAGGCTGCAAGGCTCTGAAAGTTCCATCCTAACGGCAAGCGCTTTGATTGGCCATAACTCCTCGGGCATGCGGGATGATGTAACAACCGCAAGGCTGTCGCGGCGCCACGGCTGATTTTAGTTCTCCCTTTCGCAGTCCAATGAGCCCCACAGGTTTAGGTACGGATCCGTACATGTACCGTATTCTCGTATCCGCGATATGGAAAGCTCAGATGGCACCATCCCAAGAATACTTAGGTACTGTTTATGCCATATCGATCCCTACCAGGGACAACAGACCGTAAGGTAGGCCTCGATTAAAATCAGCGATTTACCTATTAGAGTGTCAGTTCCATTGGTGTACAATACTCCCTTGTTTACGATCTCGACCTAACCAGGTGTTTTGCCCAGCATGCTCTGACCAAAAAAAAGCCGTACGCCAAACATCGATGTCAGCTAGACTCCAGACTTCAGGAGACTGGAACGAAATCGGCTGCGACTACAGTACCTTATTTTTCTGTACCCTTCTTTCTTTCTTTTCTCTTATATATTATTCTTTCTTTAAGATTTGATTCTCTTCGGTGACTCCTTTTTGCTATGTAAACTGGCTTTAGTATATGGCTTTTCTTGACCATGAGAAGCCAGCTTCTGCTTCTGTCCATGCCATATCAGGATAATGACAGGTCCTCCAGATTTTCATACCCGGATGTTACATACCGCGTATACAAATCAATGCACTCTACACGCAAGAGACATCCACAGGGATACTTTCGAAAGGAGACGAACCACGCAGAAGCCAATCATACCCGGCGCTGCCATGGAGCCCATCACGCGACCAGATCTAGCATCATGGGCCAAGGGCATGAATGGCCGTCAGGCAGCTCAACTGGTTGTTTTACCGCTTTAGACTTAATAGCCCGCCGTTAGGTGGGAGCGCATAACACCGATTCATGGTAGTATTTACATACAGTATATACATAGTTGCGTATTTTACTGAGTACTAGCGAGGACTGCCCGCTCGGTGTATGACCGCGTATATTACCGTAATCCTGTTATGTCGTAGAACCGTGAAGTTTCCGTAGTAGTCACTGGTAGAATCGATGGGATCACACCAGATCAAGGACAACCAACATGAATAGTCCCGCGTGACAACCATGACAGAAACCGCTCGAAATGCGCCGAACGCAATTTTCGACCCCTCACCAAGTATCTCTGTAACCTGGCCTTTCAGAAAATAGAAGGTCACGGTCTGTAGACGACCTGCATGCAATCGATGTGGCAAGCACTTCGTCTCTTTGCTTCAATGCTTTACTTGCAGGTTTATATGTACCGGATATTTGCTTTGTTACCTAGGAGGTGGAATTAACAATGGGCAATGGCGCATACCGACGACGACAATGGCAGCGATGACCTATGTATGACACCAAATGGAAGACGGAAACTACAAAGAAAATGAGAGGAACAAGAAGAATCATGATTAAGCCTCCCAATGAGAAGGACCCTCCGACACGGGCATCGTGAGGAAACTTTTTGCCGCTTAGGTAAACAAGAAAAAGAAAACACAAAGACATTGTTGAGTATGTGGCACGCTGATATGCCGTGTCCTCGATGCCGTGGCCTTCCCATCTTCTGGTGTCGGTCCTGACTGCCGCGCCGCTGGAGGGAGGCTTCCGTCTTGTCGCCTTTGCTCGTTGCTCCATGCGAATTCCGTACACTAAATCGATGGTATCCGCCCCGCTTTATCCCCGCCCCGTTTTCCTCCCTCTCGCTCTTCCCGCTCAATCCCAGAACATCTGCACCATACTTCTAACGTCCTTCCCCGGTTGACCCGGCGTCCAACGCCGCGGCAGTTGGCGGTGAAACAAGAGAGACAGAAACCGGCCGCAGATCGCGTGTAATTAATTTCGCTGTGTTGCGCTGTGCAAGATTCTAGCCCGCAAAGCTGTCCAGATCGAATGCGAAAACGCCGTGACACCGTACTATGCAGACCCTGAAACGCCGAAGAAAATGTAGTTACTGGTCAAGTACACGACAGGATCTTGCTGCTCTCTGTATCAAGCAAGGGGAGCTGGCCGAGAGGTGTGGTTCGAAAGGCATCATGATACGCCTGTGTCATCAGAAGAAGTGCGTGTAAATCTTCGAGTTCTCGTGAACTTCCATTTCCTGAGAACTGTTAGCCGTTTTGAAACAGTCACATTGCGTTATCGAAGAGCCACTTACCATTTTGAAGCTGTTCAGTTCCTCTTTGATCTGCTGAGCCAGCATTGGTGTCAAGCGATTGCACGTAGCAATATCGCCCCGACGGTCATACTCCTGGCTTGGCCAGGTTTCGAAGAAGACAATCCGGGGACTGAACGTCGCACAGCGCTTCGTGCCCTGCGGAGTGCCGGGTGACTTCGACTCCTGGCGGAGTCGCAGAGCAGAGACAAAATAGTCCTCGCTCCCAATCGCAACGGTGCCAGTCCTCCTGTGTCCCTGGGAGTCTTCATTGGGAGTACTAGGCGCACTGGAGCTGGGAGAGTCTGTGGCGGACGGCACGCTGGGGAGATCGAAAGGGGAGCCTCTGGTTTCTGAGGGCCGAGGCGATGGGCTTTGCGAGCCATTGCGGTCTACAAAAAAAGCAAAACGGTCAGCTGCGCCATGGTTTACAGATGAGAAGGGATGCTTACTCTTCAGGATCCCCTTCCTGACAGCAGCTAGCACTTCCGCCCGTTCCTTCTCGCCGCCCACAATGCTCTTTCTCGCCGTGGTGCTATCGGTTCCTGAACTCCCCACGCGTTCCGGCTCAACGGCTGGTACTTTGGCGGCGTCGATGGAATTCCGCTCCAGACGGGGAAATCCAGTACCGCCCCCAGGGGCCCGAGGTTCAGGGTTCACGTTAACACGTTCCCGCTCCGCCTCAACAGTAATCATAGACACCGCAGCTTGCGTCGTCTCCGGTTGATTCGTTTCAGCCGCTGGTGCACCGACAATCGACTTTGGCCGGAATAATCCAACCAGGGACCGAGTGCCCTTTTTCATGCCGCGGCCCATCTTCCGAATCATAATCGAAGCCGACGAAGCCGTAGACGAAATGGAGAGATTGTCAGTTGAGCCGGAGAAGAACCTGGCACCGTAGATGTTGCTGCCAATCCCAGCAGCCTCCTGTTGCTGAGCGATCCGAGCCTGTTCCTCATCAAACGAGTCATCGGCGTCCCGCTCCTTGTGGAGCTTGCCTTTGCTATTATCCGCGGTTTCGCTGTCATGCACAACCTTCCTGAACTCCGCAGCACTACCAAATGAGAATGCTCGACGAAGCCGTGATGTCTTGCTCTTGGCCTTGCCCTTCTGGTTAATCGCAGTCAGCTGCTTAACGGCGGGGCTTTCATAGCGAGGCGTAGATGCCGTCTCCTGAGTCGCCGAACCAAGGGCGTCCGAAGATTGGCCGGCTCCTCCCTCCGTGTCCATCGTAACCGGTTTCGAAAGCGGTGATGGATTTGGAACTCGCTTGCCGTTCGGAGCATCGGTCGAGGAGCTTCGTGGAGGAATATCGACAAGCCGCGCAGAATCTTGGTTGGTACCAGCTTTCTGGTCAGGGGAAGATGTGGGCTTGATGGCGGGGTCAGATGGGTTGCCATTGCGGTTCGTCGACTGCATCATGAAAGAAAATCCGGTGTTAATAATGAGCAGCAAGAGACACGGGCATGTAAACGATTGGACAATGTAACAATGGAATGCGGTCGGAAAGAAATGCAGGTTGGGACACTTACAGACGAGGGCCGCAAACTTGGCCTAGGACTTCCAGTCTGCCCATCGTTGCTGTTTTTGTCGGCCGTCGGGCCAGTTTTGACGGCCTTGTTATCCCTATCAGCACTCTTGGGGCGATTTGATTCCGCCGGCTGCTTTAGATCGTGCGGGGTTAGGTGCATGGAAAAACCGGGAGAATCCAATGCAGGCATGCTGCGCCTGCGAACCCTCTTGATTTCGTCCGGAGACGGGATCGGCGCCACTCCCATATCATCAATCGCAGATCCAGACACTGCGCCGACAAAACTATTCGGGCGATTCAGCAGCGCCGAATGCGAAGGCCGTAATTGGGAGCTTGTCGATGATGCCGAACCTGCGGTATCAGCAGTTCGCAGAGCTGACCGTCTATACCGCTCAGGGGCCGCCCGTATAGGAGCTGCTGGCGCAAGTGATGACTGCGACGAGACTCCATTACTTCCCTGCGAAGACCGGGGTGCCGCTGAGGCTCTTCTGGTGCCGGGCACCGGTAAGGAAGAGTCGTCACGGGTACCCATGTGTAAACCGCCGTTTGCAGTGCTGGGCAGGTTGGTCATGGACGCACTAGCTGTGTAGCGGGAGCGTGCCACAGCAGGTTGTAGGTAATCGAGGGTCTGGATGTTAGGGACCGCTGGCGAAGAGGATGTTCGGTGCGTTCTCGGGTGCTGCCGTTGTGGTGCTGGAGCATGACCGGGCATGCTTCTCAAGGTATATTGTTGGCCCGAACCTGAACCGCCATGGTACACCACAGGTGCAGTGACCGTAGTCGGCAGGACATGGATGCTGTTCCTCTGGGAGCCGGGCGTGTATTGTGTAGTCGACTGGACCGGGGCTGACTGCAGCATGCCCGAGGCTGACGAGGGCCGTGTCTGAAGTACCGTAACAGTTCCGGATTGCTGGGGATGGTAACCTTGTACAAGAGCGGCCATGGTGAGAGGGGTATGGTTTAACGTAACCCCGCGGAGACGAAGCTCTTCCTGCAGCCCAAGATCTCGGGTCTGCGCGACGGTACTCAGCGTAAGGCAAGGGCAAGATTGAGGCCGTCTGGATCGGAAGGGCTGCTGCGTGGGGTGATCGTTAGCAAGAAGGTCGACAACAGGGCAGTGGGTCGACTATGACCGGTGCAGAAGCGCCAAAAGTTGCTTGCGAGTGGTGAATTGGGCTTCATAGCCGAGCTGGCGTGATAGATGCACGGCCAGTCAAGCGGAATTACATACCTGCCAGTCTCAGAGGCAAGACGAGTAAATGGAAGGGGTAGGTAGTATTGACCTTCAACGATTGGTGACAGGGTAGAATCGAAGGACGCCTGCGGCCAAGTCAAAAAGGTATTATGGGTTGCTGTTCGTTTCAGGAGTGCCCGCGGTGACGGGACTATGGCGGCTTGTCGGTTTGGGACTGTCCGGGAGTGGACGCTCGGGGAGAGGATGTGCAGTGCCCACTGCTGACACCTGCAATTCGGTTGCTATTGGAGCCAGGACATCGGACTGACCCAGACGTTGGCACCCAGAAAATAACAGGAGAGTGTGCCGGTTGTCTCCCTATTTTTTTTACTCTCTTGTTTGGAGAGTTGCCAAAGGTGGCCGATTCGCGTTAGGGCGATTGAAGGCCTGGAAGCGGATTACGAGAAAGCGACTGAGCAGAAAATAATGACGGGTAGGGACGCAAGACGGTAGGTAGAGGGCCGTGACAGGGCAAAATCCCAGAGCTCCTTCGGTGAAGACCGACGAGAATCGAAAGAAGGGCCGTCCCGGAAAGGGCAGGGCACAGAACGATGGACGGGAAGGGGGCACCGCGACGTTGCCCGGACCGAGGAGGCTTCTGAAGGGCTCGGTTACAACTGACGAGCAAAGCCCGACGAAAAGAAGAGGACTTGCGAATTGGAGTCGGGCGCGTGGGTGGTGAAGTGATGGGATAAAGAAAAAGAATGAATGGTGGAAGGGATTGGGGAAGGCGACGTCGATCGAGGAAAGTGAAAGACAGGCAGACCGGGCACGCATCAAGAGACGAGGCAATGGCGGTGCACACGCCCAGATTGGAAAGCCCCTGGAACGAATGGATCGGTACCGCTTGCCATCCATTGCTGTCAGCAGAAATCACCAAGTCGCCTTGGCACGCAATATACAGAGGGGCAGGCAACCCACTAAAATGCCAGACCTAGACAGTAGCATACATACAATATATTGAAGCTATAGATAGGCCAAAAATGCTGTCAAATAGATATTTTAAGCATTTTGATATATTTATTATAATGTTAATATATATATTATATTATTTAGTAAGTTATATATATAACGTGGTCCACCATTGAGCGGGACACCCCATTGACCGGGACACTTTTCCCCCCACGATAACCACCCAACTTCAAGACGCGTTTTCTCTATCACAACAATGTCAGACAACTTTCCAGAAAACCGAGTTCTTCTAGCGATCAATGCGATTCGTTCGACACCGCGCTTGAGCGTCCGGCGCGCCGCAGAGATATACGAGGTGCCTAAGTCGACAATTGCTGCGAGAATGAAGGGCCGAGTTGCGAAGTCCGACAGCTATCACGGCCGTTCGAATTTGACGAAGATCGAAGAGGAGGCAATTGTTCAATATATACTCGACCGAGATTCGCGAGGGTTTTCGCCCCGGATTGTCGATGTTGGAGATATCGCCAATCTTCTGCTTCGGAAACGCGGTGCGCGACACGTCGGAAAGAACTGGCCAAACCGCTTCGTTGCACGACGCCCAGAGCTAAAGACGCGTTTTAATCGCGTCTATGACTATCAAAGAGGCCTCTGCGAAGATCCTGCAATTATCGAGCCATGGTTCCGACTGGTTGCCAACATGCGTGCGAAATACGGCATCCTCGACTGCGACTTCTACAACTTTGACGAGACAG